>CAKAOI010051448.1:0-28202 GCA_916701655.1 Sebastiscus albofasciatus | reverse complement strand
TACAATTTAATAATGAATAAATACATTTTAAATACATTTTAAATACATTTGAAATTGATAAATACATTTAAAAGTTCACAATAATAAATAAATAAATAAATGAATACCTGCAATTTAATAATAGATAAATAAATTTAAAATAAATAAAAAATAAATGCCCAAATAAATAAAATAAGTAAATAAATAAATACATAAAAGGGAAAATTAAATAGACGAGTAGATAAGGGAATTAATACAAAGGTAAATAAAAAAGAAGCAAACAGAAATATTGATTTATGTCACATTTTATCACTTAATTAATGCCTATATTTATTTTGGTACATTTAATGGCTTATTTGTTTATTTATTTATATATTTTTTTATTTATCAAGCCATTTATTTATTTATTTATTTATTTATATATATTTTTATTTATCAAGCCATTTATTTATTTATTTTTGATTTAGTACTTCATACAACCTCAGTTCAGGAAAGTCAACTCTACGTATTGTGGAGTCCTAAAACGTAACCAATCCACTGATGATGATGATGATGATGATGATGATGATGATGATGATGATGATGTAATAACCCCTCTGTCGGTCTCTTCAGGTGTCCCACCTCCAGGAGCTGGTGAGGGAGGGCGAGCAGAACATGGGTTCAGCTCAGACACAGATCAACTGTCTGAGGGAAACTCAGGAGAAACTCAAGATAGAACTTGACGCTACCAGAGCCCGGGTCCGAGAGACCAGCAACCTGCTAACGGACCTACAGGTGAGGGGGAATACCAAGAGGATAAAACCACAATACACGTTCATAAAGTCCTGGCACGTTTTCTGGAAATAACTACATAATTTGTCATTAATTATAGGGAAAATATGAACATCCTTTTACCTCAAGGAAAGATTCATCTATTATTTATTTATTATAAGAAACTCTACTCTCCATATAGGTTGAATTTTATGCTTTTTTTTTTGCATGTTCAGCTGAAAAACTATCTAGGTTAACGCTAACAATTAACTAGAATTAATTACTGGAAGCATACTAATTAAACTTTAATGGTCAGCCAATCAAACAAACCTACATTCATGGAGTTTGCAGGTGGTTTTGCAGAAAAACAAAGTGTAACTAGTTCCCCCCGCAGGGAAACAAAGAGGGAGTGAGAGAGAAAGAAAGGCCGGATGGAGAGACGGGAGAGAGGAAGAACATTTTGCAAGCAGGAAATGGGATTTAACAGAGAAATAAGTGCAGCATTGAAGGCCAGCTGTGAGATAATGATGATGAGGCTATTTTGATCTGAGTGGTCCTGTGTTTGAAAAGAGCTCTGCTGGTAGGAGAGAGACAGGAAGAGTGTGTGTTAGAGAGAGAAAGTGTTTTTTATTAATATTATTATTAGCAAGATTATTAATTAAGAATAACGTTGGCAGTTGCTGGGAAAATTGAAATTGATTGTAACAACATCACCATCGTGCGCACAGAGGAATATGAATGAGTGAAAACGTCACAGCTGGTGGAAAACTCGCACATGAAATCAGTCAATACAAAATGCCCAATGAAAGACAGAACGAGGGGTAACAAAAGAGAGTGAATGAGGAGGGATAATTAGATCCCACCAGAGCCCGGCTTCTATAAAAAGACAGGATTTGGACGGTTAAAAAAGGAACACAGGATTGTATCTTGTGTTCACACTGAGCTCGTAGCAGGAGAGACACCAGCAGCACTGAGCCAGCCGAGCTCTGCTGCTGCTGCTGCTTCACAGAGAATTTAGACCAGCTATTGTTTAGCAGGGTATGAACCCCTGGGTAGCTTATTACTTTTATAAAAGGATAGAAAAAAAAATAACCCAAAAAGTTCAGCGAAACTTTTGTCAATTTATAGAATGAAATCATAAAAACAGATATTTTACATTCTAGTCTATTTTGTGCTAATAGATAATCCTGCATTGATTTTTTTTTGTTAAATGTAATAAAATAGATATAAATAAATACAATAAATTATACAATATACAGTATATGTTGTGTTGAAATATTAGAATAGAAATCCTTTATTGTCATTGTACAGAAAACAATTAAATTAGGAGTGATACTCCTGATCATTGCAGTTGAAAAACAGGAAAAAACACCACAAAAACAAAACAACTTCAGCCAATAAACATGTTCTAAAATAGTAAGGAAAATAAATAAATACAATGTCATTTTGCACTATTATAAGAGTTAATTATTGCACTACAATAAATGGAATTTGGTTGATTTTTCTGAGCTTCATCCAATCACTTTGTGTGGAACAGACATATTCAATACGTACACTGTAGTGTACAACAACATGGAGGTTCCATAGTCTGAACCGAGACGGCAAACTTTATTACTCCTTTCAACCTTGACAAAGGCTGCGCAGACCAGATCCACTCCTTCTGTTCTTACCTTTCACAATAAAAGCCCTAAACAGATAATATTTGCAGGCGAGTATTTCCCATTTTCGTGTTGTTTATTCGCCACGCCCCTGGTGTGTAAAGGCCTTAACCCAACAGTAAAATGCTATTTACACATACTACTACTACTTACAATCTAATAATGTCCTATTTAATGATAATACACACAGGCTGTTTTATATGTCATATTGTGTGACTGCCATGCAGGTTTTAATGCCTTCAATTTGTTTACATCATCATAAACAACAATCATAATACATATCACAGTACAATGAATTATTCTGACCAAACTGCAGAGTCCACAGAGTGTTAGTAGTTTAGTTAGTTAGTAGTTTTGTCTCTAACTAGAGCAGTGTCCATTCAAAACGTGCCTGGTTATGAACGGGCCGATTGCTTGGCCTCCGGTGTTGCTGTTTGCAGTTTTCTCAAGAACCGCTCATCCAAACAACTTCACACTCGGCGCTGTGCTTCCTTCAGTCCTCAGCAATACACCCGCCAAGAATGAAGTCAATCGGATGAAAAATTACTAATAAAAACGTCCCGTAGATCTCTGGTCACTCTTTCTTTATCTATTAATATTATAGAGATGCCGTTTACGGTTAATAGGGTGTACCCTCTCTATACACTAGACATAACGCTCTACTAATAAACATGTCCCATAGATCTCAAGAGCTCGACACTGTGCTTCCTTTGGTCATCAGCAATACACCCGCCAAGAGCGATCGGTTGTTGAGACAATCAAAGGACAGACAGAGAGATACTCCTTCCATTTTAGTGAGATACTGATGAGACCGTAAGTCATTTTATCTGAGAGATTCTTATCTTACTGAAGCATCTCCATCGGTATAGATATCCAAATCCCCAGATAACCTGTGCAGCACCCCTAAAACAGTGTTAAAACAATGAAGAACGGCTCCATCCCTACCGGAGACCGTTTTCCCCAGTGATGACCAACATCACAGAGAACATATTCAGGTTCATTGAAATGTAAAATGTCCTCTTGAACATAATTTCCGGCATCCTAAACATGTGAGTCCGGATTTAACCACTCGAGCACTTTTACCTCGGAGCTCAACAGACGAGCTTTTAGGTCTTTTAATGAACTCATGAGCAGATAAACCCCGGAGCCTCTTCAGCAGCAGCGGCAGCAGGAAACGGCTGACCTGCCGAAGTTAGTTTGTGCCTCGGAACCAGCACATTATGAATGCCCTGAAGCCGTGGCGGCGGCATTATAAATAGACGTGGAGGTGGGCATTATGACTCATCTAGCGCTCAGCTGTTGAAATGCTGCATCTGGTCAGAGATAGCAATTTTCTTACTTTTTTAGTAGCTTCACATTGTTATTGTTAATGATTCAGTGCAGCCTGGAACACGCCGGCTTGGATGACACAACAACACCATCTAGTATTAAGTACTATGGCTCAAATCTGTTTGTGTTGGTAGGAGGAGATCGAGACCCAGAGGCAGCAGCACGATGCCCGAGTGATGTCCATCAGAACAGAAGAGAAACAGAAGATGGACAAGATGGCGGACGACTTGGACCAGAAATGGAGAGATGCACTGCGGTAAAAAAAAAAAAAAAAAAGAGACGGTTCTCATATGTGTTTCGCTCTCTGTCAGCCTGTCAGTGTCGCTTCCTCCTGTTTCGCTCTGCTCATTTGTTTTCTCATCCATCTCTGTCAAGTCTCGCCCCCGCTGCTTCACAATCACACTTGTTGTTAGCATCACAAGTAGACTTGTTTTGCCAAAAACACTCATGGATATTAACAAGAACGCAAGTGATATCATCCCAGAGCAGGACAAAATGAAGCAGAGTGGGCAATAAAATATAATTATACCCCTCTTCTGTAGGGAGGAGGTGCGTCTGCTGAAGGAGGAGTTGACCGAGGAGTACGAAGCAGACAAACAGTCGGCGCTGACCCAGATCTCCCAGCAGAAAGAACTGGAGATGATGGCGGCGAGAGAGGGCTGGCAGAGGAAGGTGGAAGACCTGCTGGAGCAGGTAACGCACATATTGCATATTGCAAAAAGCCACAGCGTGAGGTACGCACCACATGCACGTCATGCTGCGACCACCACAGCTTGGCTCGCTGTGCGTGCTAGATTATTTCGCACCTGGCGCTGGGCAGGTGCACAGTCTGTTACGTGCACACAGTATCTAATTTTAGAGGATGTGACAGTAGTGGTCATTATTTAGCGTTACATCGGAATTTATTCTGTCTTTTATTGAGGAAAAAACTAGATTTTGAACCATAAAACAGCTAATTTAAAGTTATTATGAGGAACTTTTAACTGGTTATGAAACAGTTTCAATTTAATACTGAAGTAAACAAGACCATCAGCTAGAATATTGGCTCTTTCTATATAGTTATCCTTAATGCTTGTCATCTGGTCTGGCGACATCAGATGAAATCATGAAGGTTTGCCAGAAGCTCCTTCGGCTCAGATTCCAGCGGGGCCTCCGGCAGTGACCAGCACGCCACAAACAGATCCTCGCTGAATTTGATAGAAATTGGGACACCCACAACTCCGACCTTTCCCCCCCCCACCCACTCTGGGAATCCCTGATTGACAGCTCCACTCCATGTTGAGGCCGGGAGCAAAAAAATGTGTCTGTCCGAAGAGAGATAGGACTCCATCTCTCACTCACGCTCTCACAGGCTTTGCTGCCTCTGACTGCGTCTGTGAATGTGATTAACAGGGATGCCGTAAACAACCACTTCACCTGCTTTACAATTCACATAATTCCCACAACAGCAGTACATCGGAAAAGACTAAAGGATTTAACTTCTCTTGCTGTGCTATTTTTGTCTCCACCAAGAGCGATGCAGAATGAAACGAAACAGCTTCTGTTTTTTAATTAGCGTTTCCCCAAAGCCCGTATCTCTCCTCATACACATATGTATGCTGTACATACGCACACATGGCCACTTTATACACGCTGAAGATCCGTTTGAAAAATGAATAGTCAAGTTCTCCTTATTGCTCAATTGCTGGAGGATGTGGAGTGAAAGTGGAAGTTATTAGAGGCTTGCTCAGGTCAGAATTAAAGCTCTGCAGCAACAGAGCATCATTTTGAGGCTGCATTTAAAGCTTGTCTACTTATACTCATGTGCCCCCTCCCGTGCCGAGCATACTGCCTCTGGGTAATTCAGAGCTCAGCTGAGTCACAACTGCAACCAGGAAGAGGCTCGTCCTGATTTTGCCAAGACGCCGGTGGCCTCCGATAAACATTCTCTGACAGGCTTGGCAACTTTTCAGACGCCCTCAACGCCCCCGATACGTCACGGAGAGAAGCTCACGGCAAAACCAAGTTAAAGGAACAGTCTGACTTTGGTCTGTCAAATCAAAACGTATTATTTTAAATATATAAAAATGTAGATGTGTGCTCGGTTTTGAGGCAAAGTCTATATTTCTGTGTTAGATCTATGATGGACTACTGATCTGGCTATAGTGTTGGATTGCAATAACTCTGCAGATTATTGTCTTAATGAATTGATTAATCATTTGGTCTACAAAATGTCATAAAATAGAAGATTAATTACCACTGCCAACAGTTCAAAACACCCAAAAATCATAGATTTACTATCACATAAAACAGAGAAAATAAATAACATTTATGAACATTTAATATTTTGAAGACTAGACATGGAGGAGGAGAAGAGTCCATTATATTGTTCTAATAATTCAACTTGAAAAATGATTTCCTAAAGGCGTCTGAAGTGAGGTTATATGTCAATCTGCTACATTAGTTTTGGTAACTGTGTAAATGTGAATCGCAGTACAAAAATGCTGCCTTCATTCAGAGTAGCTTCAAATAAGCATCAAACAATGTCACAGACCGAATACCTAAGGAGCTTATGTGCATATGTGTGTCTGTGATGTCGGTGTGCTTTGTCTCATCAAAGGGCTTTGGTGAATTGTTCTTTTTTATTCTTTTGTTGTAGCTACATGACACAGCCTCTCTGAGTGTGTGTGTGTGTGTGTGTGTGTGTGTGTGTGTGTGTGTGTGTGTGTGCTATAGAGAGAATCATTAAATCAATTATTTTGAGCGTATGCTTGGTTTTATGCGACACACGTCATTTTCATTTAACAACAAAAAGCATAAATGTGTTTTCCAAAATGTCACGTTGACGTATTCATGTCAAACTCCAAGGACAGTAAGTAGTAAAAGAATACATCATTAGTATTATCAACATATTCTCAGTGATAAGTAGCCACACACAGATGGAGCCACCTAGAATTCCCCCTCTCTCCCTGATGGGGAGTCATATTTGGCGTGTAGGAGGGAGTGTGCTTCCCACTCAGAGCACAACTTTAGTCCATGAAAGCTCTAAGCGATGCGTTATTCAACAGAACTGCATGAAAATGAAAGCAATACGAGTGGGAAATGAATAATATAATGTACAGTGAGAAGTAACAGCGTGTGCGGTGCTCATCTGAGCAGCTGTTTTATCTTCAGTGGTAGCATCACACACCGGGACAAACTGACAATGTTTGTACGTTTGCCGAATTTACAACAAAGTGCGATTAATTACAAGTTTGTCGCAGACGGCGTTTCACAAAGTTTATAAAGTTTCCCCCTAACTCAATGACTCACTAAACAGTGTGATTTTAAAGGGAGTCAGGGGACAAATGATCAAATCTCTTTAGTATCAGTTTATTGTTGCACACATTATAACATTTTATATACTATATTAAGTATATGATTTGTAAACCTTTGAGAAAAAGTTTTTTAAACATCTATAAACACAACATAGATAGATGGACCAGAAAACAATTATTAACCATTAACAAAGTATTAACTATCTAAATAATGTTTATAGATACAAAATTGTTAAGTGTAACAAATATCTATCTATGTAATGTTTATAGATGTTTTAAAATGTCTTAAAGGTTTACAAATAATTTCATAATCATTAATAAATACTTAATTACGTATAAAATGTTATAATGTGTGCAAAAATAAACTGTTAAAAAAACAAATTATAGCAATACTAATAATTAGTAAACATTATTAATTGTAATTTCATTGTTTGTTAACAGTAAAATAACTATTAACTAAGTTTAATTATCAATTTGCCATTTATAATTGATGGTTATTATAAAGTGTCACCCAGTATTTGAGTAAATATAGCAAAAAAATATAAAGAAGTCACTGATTATAAATAAGAAAATTAATTATTAACAACTATATAATAATCAAATAACATTTAACTATTTTTTAATGCTCAGAAATTCTCTGAATTTTGCATTGTAAATTGAATATCTTTGGACTGCTGGTTGGACAAAACAAATAAAAGACTTTTTCACTATTTTCTGACATTTTATGGATCAAATGATGATTAATCAAGAACATAATAATAAAAATAATCCTCAGCTGCAGCTCTATGCATAACAATGCCTTATGCATATACCTCCTGCATACACACATTCTGTACTGGTATGCATTAATGTACATAATATAAATATTCATATAGATGAGACCAGACAGCAGCCGTTCTGCCGGTTTAGGCTGAAGACAAATGGACACACAGGTGTAATGTAGTGATCTGCTCTGTATTGACCTACTTTCAGCTCCACTGGAGGCTCAGAGACGGGACCATGCAGGGAGACACTCTCACTCCCCTCAGATATCACACTACTGTTACTGTTCACAGTAGAGCCATGATTGGAACTAACAGCTGTCAAAGTGACAACAGAACGCCTCTTGTATGATGGATGAGTTCTCAACTATATTAAAATAATTTATAGAGACGTTGTTATGTCTTTTCAAATAGCTTCAACCATACAGAGAAGTTTTATTTTGAAACAGGCTAATATTAGAGACGCTTTTATTCCTAATTGTCCATGTATTTTGTATATGTTATCACCCTTTTTTCAGACCTGTTATCAATACAAACTTTAATACTTCCCCTGTGTTTATCTGTTGAGCCCAACTGTATTCATGTGTGATGATGTAAGTCCCCATAGTATCCAATTCACTGTATATAATGACCTGTGGTGACCTCTAGGATAATCATAGCCTCATGAAACTTTACAACCACAAACTAGAGACCTAGAGCATTCAGAGGATGGATGGCTTTCCTAGCTAGATTGACAATAAGGGGGTTTCTGAGCAGTTTACACAACAGAAGCGCTCGCCATACAATCGCCGAAAAATGCAATTCTTGCGCGAAATCTCCAAATGTCAAAAGTTTTTGATGCCAAATCACAGCATGGCTTTTTCTATGGTGTTCCTCGAGGTCTTGGTGTCTGAATGTGGTATTTTGGAGGGATTATTGATCATTTTTATCAATTCATGTTTGGTAAATTTAGCACCAAATCTGTGTAACAAATAGTATCAACTCAAAAATTGCTGCAACAACTTATGAGACATAATAGATATTAATCTCCAGGTTCCCAGCTTTCAGATGATGTACACCACTTCTATGTGACATCTACTGTTGACCTGCTATGTCCCTCTAAAGACTCCCTAAAAATAGACAAAAACTGGTCTACTGTGGGTCTCAGAGGATTAAGGGTCAGCATTGACTACACAAATCAATTCATTTCTTTTTTAGTTTAAGCAGAAGATACATTATTTACTGGATATATTAAAGCCCCTAACTGAGTGTTTTGTGTGTGTGTGTGTGTGTGTGTGTGTGTGTGTGTGTGTGTGTGTGTGTGTGTGTGTGGATGTGGCATCCTTATCTATAATGACTTCTTTTCCATTAAGATATTTTCATTACAAGGGCTAGCCCCAGGCTGCTGCTTGTGTGTGTCGGTATGTGTGCAGGAGACATCAAGGGTTCGACACATCCTATATATCCAGGTGTTTTTCTGTATTCATTTTAACAGTGGACACAGCAAGGGAGGATACACTGCACAGGTCATATGTCTGTCTTTTTTAAATCCATATCCAGTGTAGAACCTCACAAACGTCATCCCGGCCCTGCTCCTCATCCTCTCATTTTAAATCCATCTTACCTTGCACTCACTAATGTAGTACTCCTACAGCACTAAATCCTGCCGGGGGATTTAGCTGCCGGAGCTTGAGGAAGAGTGGCGTGTGGAGGGCCAGAGCCGTCACTCCGGCCCCCTAATAGTTCCAATATCTCCTCAAAAACAAAACGGTTTTGTGTGCCGCGATGGGGCTTACGCTGGTCGGCTTTTATGTTATTTGGTTGTGTGCGCCGTCGCTTGTTGTCTGACGAGCTGTCTGGGCGAAATCTCCAGCTACAGCTCTCAGTGTTTGGCTCGCATCCATGCGTCGATACCAGCACCAGTGAGTAGCTGTCAGACAGTCAAAACAGACAGAAAATATTTTCATATGAGGATTAAAGACAGGAGGAAACACAAAGAAAGATGTTTTGACCTAATTAAATGTGTGCAGTAAGTGGAGCTTCCTGGAGATGCATGTGTCTTTGCTCTAAAGAAGAAATTAAATGCGGCACAGAAACAAAGGCAGTAATTACTGTTTTTACTGTTTCTGCTTAGATTGCCCTTCAGTATGAACATCAGTGACTACATCTGCTTCTCTTGTTATTTTCTCCATAGATCTCTCTATTGAAACAGTCCCTGGAGCTGCAGTTGTCTCAGTCTCAGTCAGCTCTCCAGCAGCTGCAGTCTCAGTTCAACCAGGAGAGAGAGCTGCTGAGCCAACAGCTGAAAGGTGAGCTGGACTATGTACATACAAGGGGGGGACTGCAGCTACAGTCAATCTCACCATGAAGTTACATTCCTTAAGAATTTCATATAACAAGACATGGTCATTTTCGGTTTGCAAGAGACGAATGGTTTAAAAACAGCCAGAACTTCATCTGTGTTTTTGGTAAATGCATGATTTCTTGTCACGTTCTGCTCAGCAACAGATTGTCATGTCTGTCTTGTTGAACAGAATGGAAACAAGTCTGCTTTTGAAGACGATGTGAGGTGTCAAGGCGTACATGTTTACGTCTGTGTCTGTGTTTTGCAGAGATGCAGAGAGAACATCAGAGGAGAGAGCATCGACTACAGGAGGCTCACTGCTGTGCCCTGAGCACCATGGAGGAGGCCAGACAACACCAGATAAGGGTACGATACACACACACACACACACACACATCAAGCATATACTGTATGTGTGCATTCTTTGGCTTGGGATTTGTGTTGTTACTGCAGTAACAACATCATGTATACGCTCGATTGAGCATCGTAGAAGCACTGTTGCTGGGGATTCAACTGGCATCTTTGTAGTGGTCCACATGGGACTGTTTAGCCCTGAGCTTCCCAGGCCTGGACTTTAGTTGTGGCACCTCACTAGGGCTTTTCCATTGGCACTTTTTGGGCCACGCAGAGTCAAACCATACTGCATTGATTTGCATTTGCATTACCGGTTTTAGCGCGTCGATTTGTGCCGTGCCGCACTGCACCACATCCGAGATGGATCATCTCAGGAGTCAGGCCAAAGTGTGCCCTCCGAGTGGGTTGCGGTAACATCTCGCCGACCATAGCCAACTGGTATCTACCTCCCTTCCCTCCCTCACACAAGTTTTTTGGCCGATTCAGCATGCTGAAGTGTGTGAAAAGTGGAGTGAAAATGGTCGGCAAACACTGCTTTGTTTCATGTACGTATCACAACAACATATATCCGCCATCCTCAGTCTTCCGGTTTCCCTTTTTGAATGACGAATACGGAATACCGCCGCCCGCTGGATTGGAGAGTTTGGTGTCGTCTTTGCGGTGTGTTCAAGTGCAACTTTTTGGCCCAGGCAAAGGCGATGTGAGGCGCCGCAACAGTTGGCCTTCGTTGCCGCCAGTTCTTTGATGTCGGTTTGGTGTGTCTGGGCCTTAAAACTCTGACATGTAACTTGATTTGTTGTCGTGGGATTCACAACATTCTCCTGAAGTCATACAGTTTAGAAAGTGCAGTTTTCAGTGTTGCAATTTGGACTTCTTTTTTCCCAGTTTAGTCTGCAGCACACTCATTATTTCTTTGTGTGGAGTGTGAGACTATTGAGTGATGGTCTACAAAACTACCAACACAAGACACAAATAGACTAAACAGTCTAAGTGTTTTAGTTGTTCTTATATCATTAGTTTTAATTTAATGATCCTTCTAGTCTTGCTGCAGAGTCAACTGGAGGTAAAAGATTCATAAAGCAATTAAATCAGCGGAGAAAAGCTCCATCTTTGTGAAACAATTCATTAACTTCATTTACTTTAATTTCACCCATTTCCTCGTTAGATGATATTGGGGTGGTAATAGCTTATTGTTGACTTTATGGTTGAAGCTCTCATATAATTACATCGCAGGAAGAAACATTGGATGATTTTTTTCCACTGGTCCATTGAACAAACTGATTATAGTACTGTGTCTTTGAGGGGATGTGTCAGGTACCTTTTAATGGATCACATAACGCACCTTTATGGAAATCAGACTGTTCAGTAGACGTGATAAACAAAACAAAATAAGGCACGTTCTTGCTAAATTGGCAAACAGGTTAATCTCACAGCATTAAAAATACTTTTGTTTCATTATAGTTCACGTTGTTTGTCTCCAGCATTACACCACTGATTTTATGATATATTAGGGGTACATAGTATATATAATGTACATATATTTTGCATATAATTTACATGATTTATACCTAGGGATGTCACGAAAACCAGAAATTTAGTAGTTGATACCTGTGAAATTCCACAATTCTTGATACCAATTCAATACCACGGTAAGAAACAAAAGTAAAACAATAAATCCCATGTACTTCTTTATTGCTGTTTGCATACCGGTTTTTGATAGGAAGTTAAATCATAATTTCCTCTCTATTATCTATTTTATATTGCTGTGAAAATATCTCCTTCAAACAACTGGAATTATTCAAGTTTCTTGCCAAAAAACTACATTTTACAAGGTTGCATTTGAACACATCATGATGACCTCACTACGTATGACCCTTATCCATGCTGGTGCATTCAAAGATTCTCTGACAACACTGATTTTATATAACAAACAAATGTTTTCAATGGAAGAAATGGCCAAATTCACATTATCTTACCTTTTCACAATCCCATTCTTCATAACAATTTTCATACTGATTTTCCTGCAAGCAATAAATTTCTAATGTGAGTCGCAGTAAACTTTGGAACGGCACTTTTCATACAAGAGATGGAGCTCAAAGTGCCTTACAAAAGCATTCAAACAAAGCCAGATGGGCAATAAAATTGGACAATAAAAGGACAGTAGATGCTAAAATATATAATTGAAATTAAAAACGGAGACCATTAAGAATAATAAAAATGACAGAATTAATAGAAATAATAAAAAAATGTATTGTTTGAATTATTTGATACTTATTTCTTAGTTTTTTTAGTATCTTGGTGGAGCTGTCTCACCAAAATCTATTTGTTCTAATGTTTTTTATAGCTGTGAGCAGCTCCTCTGTTTCTTTTATGCAGTGCATTGTGGGATAAATAGTGTCCCAACAGTACACTCAATAATGAAGCGGATTAAGTCTCACTAACGCTGACTGTTTTGAGTACGATTAATTACTCCTCAAAACCTGATGAGAGTCAGTACAGAAGTAGGACACCGCTTCAGTGTTCATTCTTCTGGGTTTCATTTTCCAACAACATAAAGCTCAAATATTAAATGCCAAAGCATCCTTCGGGTTCTCACAACTGTGTCACCACATGGAAAAAATGTATTTTTGATGTAACTTGTTGTGTCATCTCGATGCTTTCCTCCCTCCTCTTTCTCCTCCTCCTCGCCTTCCCTGTGCCAGGCCCTGGAGGAGCGTCTGAAGCAGGAGCAGAGGGAGGAGGTCCACGCTCTGAAGGAGGCCCACAGGAGGACCTTTGACATCCTGAGACAGCAGTCGGACCAGGAGCTGCAGACGCTGCGGTTTGAGCTGGAGGACGAGGGGAAAGCCAAGCTGGGTAAATGATGATACTCATAAACTTAATTGCTCTACTTTAAATAACACACAGCATGCTTTTTAAACCACCGCAATGACTTTTCCACCCTCAGCGAAGATGTTTCTACCTGTGGTGATTATGTTTCGACCTGCTGTGTTGATGCCTGGATTCCCTGGATTTAATTGCACTGATAATCAAAGAAGCGACAGATAAACTGTCTGTGATCTGTGAACAGGTACAAGTAGTCAAATCTGAACTTTATGTTGAAATGTCTGACATAAAGAAAAAGTAATTGCCTTTGAGATCAAATCTCTCAAAAGGGTTTAAAAGGAACTGGAGGATGATGAAAAGCAGGGAAAGGATTCACAAAGAACAAAGAGGATATACAGTACAGTATATCATTTATGATCTGCCCTCAGTGATAACATTCAGAACACAGTCATTTGGTTTTTATCATATTTCTTCTCACAGTGATGACATCTTGGCGTTTCTACCCCATGTGTGTAAATGTTCCCTGTCTGTGTCTCTGTCTGGCAGCATCTCTTCGTGCTGAGCTGAACCACCTCCACGCTGCATCCATAGAGCACCTAAAGCAGATCCACCTTAAAGAAAACAATTCTGCCAAACGAGATCTAGAGAACGCCATGGAGCACAGCCGCCAGCAGGTAACTGTGACCTGGTTCATATCTTCCAAACTTTCTACTCACCCGCTTTGCTTTTTTTCTGTTAATTTTTTACACAGTTCATGTATTTCTTTAAGGAACAAGAGCTCCTAGTTCGTATCTCAGACCTGCAGGTGGAGCTGTGTTCCCGTAGCAACCGCATCACCGATCTGGACCACGAGATCCACTCTCTGAACGAGACCATCGACACTCTGACCAGAGAGCTGGAGATAAAGGGCAAAGAGGTGCTGCGGGTCCGCAGTGAAGCTAACCATCAGATAAGGTATACATCTGTTATATATTATACTAATATTGTTATTATCGAAGCGGGTAACAGAACCCGTTTGCAGAGTGAAGACTCATTATATGGGAATAACCATCCAATTTTTATTTAATTTCTCATAATTTTGGCTCATTTTCTCATAATTGTTATTTAATATCTCATAATTTTGACAAATGTTCTACATTTTGTATTTAATATCTCATGATTTAGATGTATTTTCTCATGTTTTATTTAATATTCCATAATTTTGACTTGTTTTCGCAATTTTTATTTAATATGATCATGTTGACTAATTTTCTCAATTTTATTTAATATCTCATAATTTTGACTAATTTTCATTTTTTTATTTGTTATCTCACAATTTTGACTCTTTTTATTTCATATCTAATGTTGACCTATTTTCCAATAATTTTGACTCATTTTCTCATCATATTTTACTTATTTTCTATTTTTTCCATTTAATATCTCACAATTATGACAATTTTTCTAATCTTTTATTTTATATCTCATCATTTTTACTTATTTATTTTAATATCTCATCATTTTGACTAATTTTACCATAATTTCGGTTAATTTTCTGATAATTTAGATTTATTTCCTCATAATTTTGACTTAATAAATAAAAACAATTGACTTAATATCTCATAACTTTTACTTATTAAGTCAAAATCTTGACCTACCATCAGAATGACTAACTTTTCATGTCTTTTTGTTTCTTTTCTTGGTGAAAATGAGCTTCCATACGAGCTTGAGAGAGTCAATAGAACAGCTTATGATGAAAAGCATAATGCATCTATGTCACGACGTGTCTCTGATGTCATGATGAGTTTATACTTTGTGTTGACAACAGCATTTGTAAAATACAGTAGGTAGAGAAACCTCTGACTTGTCATGTTGAGAGTCGGATAGTGATGATTTTATTCAACCACAAGATCCGTCTTATGGCAACATGCACCTTACGTTGTGTAGGTAGAATTCATGCTATTACGGGAGTACTCCAGTGATGTATTATTGTGCTTCCATAAAGCTAAACCCATATGTGAATGCAGCACTATCTTCATTACTTCCTTCCACAGTAGCCATGGATACCATTTCTTTTTAGCACCACACACTCTCTTCGGGTCCCAGCTGAGCTTAGTTTGCACATCCTGTCGTCTTTCTCTATAATTTAGTAAAATCGCGGCGTCAATCTCAGCGTTATCTATCAGGAAATTAAGTGTATTTGTGAGAATTATGCAAAATACGCACATAAGTGATGACTATTAAAATGTAAGCTTGTGATATTCTCTACACATTGACCTAATGTTGGTTTATTTATTAGACATGTCTGTCTCTGCTGCAGGGCCCACGAACAAGACCTTTCAAAGAGACATGAGAGGGATATGGGGGAGATAAGTATAGTCCATCACAGAGAGACACAAATCATGCTGGCTGACTTCAACAAGGCCCAGGAGGTCCTCAAAGACAAGATCACCGCGCTACAAATACTGTAAGTCACATAAATGAGTGATTAAATCTGCCACTCTTTCAGCCTATTTAATACAGTTGTCTTTTCTGTCTCTGCTGGCGACAATCAATGCTAACGTTGTCTACCTGCTTATGTTTGTGTCCAGGTTGGAGGGGACAGAGGAGAAGTTAAGAAACAGAGAAAGCCGACCCGAAGACCTGCATGTGATAGCAGAGCTCAGAGAGATGGTCACCGAGAGAGAAGCCCTGGTGAAGAAGCTGGTGGTGAGTGGACGGGGTGGCATCTGGTGTGTGTGTGTGTGTGGGATGGGGATGAGATCGTGGGATACAGCAGAAACAAAGAAACATCTACAGAAACCCAACTCCATCTGGCAGCTCAGTATTTTACAAACACTCAAGTCAGATTTCTTATTTTTTAAACTGCAGCGACAGTTATCGACATCACAACGGTTGCTGGCAGATTTTATCATCCGGAGCCAACAAAGTAATTCCAGTAAATGTGCCCTGCAGTATCAGTGTCATCAGAGACAGTTTCCCAGAGAATCACTCACCTCTCTGCGTGTTTTTGGTATTCAGTTAGATAGAAAGACACTCCACTGTGTGTAGAGTGATTGATGTCTCCATCTGACTGCTCGTTTTCACCCAAATATGGCAACATATTTGGGTGAAAAAGTTGGTTCATTAGAGGATGCTTCAGGTCTTCATCAGTCTCATGATAAATGATAAAGGCAGTGACACGCAGTTAACCCTTTGAACTCTGCGATAGAAGTGGCCTGCCTGTGCCTACGTTGGTATTTCTGCTTATTGTGATGTCACTTCTTGGAGTATCTTCAAATTCTTTCTATCTCTAAAAATCTGTACAACCTAAACTAAAATGCTATGTAAGTCAATAAACCATCATAATTGATAAAAGTATTTTAAATTGTGTCATACATTAATAACAATACATCTGACGTGTTTTCATCAAATTTGGATAAACAAGCACACAAAACATATTTCTCTTAAACACTTCTGAATGTAGACACTTGAACAAAACATTTCTCGACACAACTATCATTATTTGAACTTGTATAATCAAATCCAAATATATAATCTAGGGCCCTCAATTGATTAAAATATTGATGATTGTCCATAGTTAATCGCGATTAATTGAATATAAATTTTTTTATCTGTTCAAAATGTACCTTAAAGGGAGATTTGTCAAGTATTTAATACTATACTAATATGATGCCAAATTATTTTCATTGTAAACTGTCAATAAAGTTATATTGTATCTTATTGTATGTAAGTTTTTTAGTTTTTGACATATGAGTGCAAAGGCGCTGATTGTTTCATTACTTTCCGCACGTAACGTAATGATGTCATCACGAGCGTACGACTTGATGACGCGAAAGACAGAAGCCTTAGCTTTCCGCTGCAAAAAGAATGAATGTTCAAGCTATTATGGTTTTTATTTTAGATCTATTTAAACAGGACCATGCAAACAACGGACCTCCCGCAACTGCCCTTAACGGGTCCGTCCGCCCGTTTTTAAAGGGTTAAAAGCCCGTAAAAAGCTAGTAAGCAGATCTATGAATAAATACACTGCTTCACTCTCAGTCTTGTGATGTTAAAACATTGATGACAGTGGAAAGGGTCAGAAAGATTATGATACAACATAATGATTTTGATACTCAGAAGACTTTAGGTGGAATATCACTTTAACATATCGTCTTTTTTATAGGACGACAAGAAGTTCTACCAGCTGGAGTTGGTCAACAGAGAGACGGGGTTCAACAAGGTCTTCAATTCCAGTGCCAATGTCGGTGTAATCAACCCTCTTATCAAGGTGAGTGGTCTCATACCCAGAAGCCCCTTCTGTCAGTGTGAGTGGTGTGGAGCGTGTCGAGGGTCGCGTGGTGGTCCCTTTGAGCTGAGTGGAAATCACAAACCCCCCACACCACCACAGATGAATGAGGACTGTGTGACCACTGGTTTATTCTGCTCGACCCTAAACACTCACTTCTAGTTCACCATGCATGCGTTGTATTTTTCAGATCGGTGTCGACTATCACAAACAAACATCCACACAAGCTCCTATGCAGCTACTGCACACAGTTTGGCAGTTATCCACCTTTTGTATTCAGTTGCCAAATAAAGTTATTGATCATTATTTAAGATGATAAAGGTCGCTGTCATAATAATTTATCTACAGTCTGTCTTAAATTGATATTAATCTGCAGCAGTGAGGAACAAGGACAGCTCCTGTTTTGCACTTTATTCAACCCAGTCTTTAAGACGAGAGCATCACTGTGTTTAATGGTCTGTTTAATTACTTTCATTCTATTTAATCTTAATTTTTCTACACTTACCTTGAAATCAGCCTATTTTTTCAGTCATCGAAGCACAAAATCATCCCATTCTTCCTGAAAACCTGCTGCGTGTTTGAACATCACACACACCGCCCGCTGCCTCACATCACATCACCGACTGATCTCTGCGCACAAAGCCGCCCATCATCCTTCTTATGTGCACACAGCTGTTTCATCCCAGGAGTCGTTCAGAAACAATGATGCTTGATTTCAGCATCGTAACATCAGTCCTCTCCTTCCTCCCATTCCTCCTCCTCCTCCTCCTCTTCGTCCTCATGCTCACTGTGGGTTGTTCGTATTAGATAACATCCCTCACTTACACTTCTAAGCTCCCATGTGCAGGATTAGAAGATATCTGACTTTGGCGACTCCTAGTGGTAGTACCTCCCTTCTTCCAACAAATCTGCTTTTTAGGCCGACAGATTTTTATTTTCACTTGTGTGTTTTTTTAGATTCTACCGCCCACATTCAGCACGAATATCACCTCTTTCGTCTGTATTCGCGTGTATGTGATTATGCCCCTTTCTAGGCCGAGTATGTCACTAGCGAACTGTGTGGGGTTACAGTTTGTATTATGAAAAGCCCAGTTCAGGACTGGCACATACACTGTGCGGAAGCCGGTTCTGGTCCTGGATGGAAAACAGGCAGCCAATCAGATCACTGCTTTCCTAGCGAATCGGCTCTCCGATTGGTCAGCCCTCCCACCATGAAGGAGAGGAAGAGGAGGGGACAGGAGGTGGAGGAGGTAGGACCAAGTGGTCTCTTTGTGTCCCCTCCCCCAGACTTAGGACAGCCCTGCCACTGTTCAGCCCTCTCCCTCTTTCTCCTCTTCCTCAGCATCTTCCTCCTCTTCCTCCTCCTTCTTCTCCTCATCCTCCACATCATCCCATGCCAAGCCTTGCTCTTCCTCATGCTCCTCATCCTCAGGAAGCCCTGGTGCAGCATCAGGGCCTACAGAGCTGTAGGAGGTGAGAACTAATCTGTCTTACTGCCACTGCTGCCCTCAGTTTCACTTCACCTAAAGCAGGGAGTGAATCACATGATGTCTGCTGCCCCCACTGTCTGTTCCCCTCACCTCACCTCTATCCTCACCCCTCTCCCCAAAACCTGAACGAGGGCGCACTTTCTTTAAAGACAGATATTGGCCTCCTGTCAAAAACCAGATGTTTATTATCTGATATGACACATAGAGCAGGTGATGTAGTATATCAAGCAACCATTATTGAAAGTTGCGTGGTATGATAAAGAGTATAATAATCGAGAAAGTCCACTACAGGCGAGTGGGAGAGGTGGTGACTTTCCCCCAGGAGACAACAGTTCTTGTCCCGTGTGCAACATAGTCATTTTAAGCCAAACATACTAAACATAACCAAGTGGTTTTGTTGCATTCTTTGTTTTGTTTCAATTTACAATGTTAAAGCCGCCCCTTCCAGCCAGTTTTACTTCCTGTTTTTTGTTCCTTCTCAAACAGAGAATGAGGGTGTGGTTGAGTGGTTGATAGTCAGACATAATTCATTACCATGGCAACCAGATTGCATTTTTTTCAACCCAGTTTCGATGAATTCACTGTTCGTCAGACCACAAATGAGACAAGAATTAGCGCAACACGCCGACTCTCTCTCACTCGCTCTCTTCTTCACCGTCTCCTCCTGGTGAGGCGGCCGTCTGGCAGCCTCACCGCCGCACGTCAGCCACAGCTCAATTGAGGACGGATAGACATGTTGTAGAGGTCCGCTGTTTGAAATGTAGATTCGGGACGTTTTGGAGGTGCACTGTCCACCAGTACCGTCCACTGTCTGTGATTCGTTTATTTCTCTAACGGGAGTTTTCCTTTGTTTTCTCTTGAGCTGAAAGTTGTGCGTTCCCCGTCGTCCGGGCCTGCTAGAGGCCGACAAACCTCGATAACGGCATCAGCTGCTTTCTGTTAACTTAGCTCCAGCAGGAGGAGACGGTAAAGAAGAGAGCGAGAGAGAGAGACAGTCAGTATGTTGTGCTAATTCTGCCGGTGCAATTTCGTGTAATCTGCGTTGATTGCACCCGTTCTCGGCACACACACATGCCAGGTTATTAACATTGTGGCTTATCAACTTAGTCAGGAAATGACTCAAACAAATATGAAACATCATAGAAATGGCAAAATAGACTGGAGGGGGGCTTTAACCACGTGTTTAAAACTGTGTAAAACTGTTTAAAACTGCGACCGTAATTCGGGAGAAAGAAAACGTTTCCCTCAAGACGTAATTGAGAATGTATTTTAGTTGTATGGGAACATCATTTTATGGGAGACAGGGTTGTAAAAATAGCTGCAGTGTTACAGCCACTTACTCGGCCAGCTATCCATTACATAGACAGACATTAGTAGACAACAGTTACATAAACATAACAGTTTAATTAGACACTTCTTTTTCTCACCAGACACCTTACGCACCAACTTTATTGTGTCTCCTCAAATTTATGTGAGTTATTCTAGAGTTCTGTGTACACAACGACCCACTAAACATGGTGGATCACGTCTGGACTTGACGCTGTAGCTGTTGTGCGCGTGGGGTTGCATGGGAATCTATTCATTTCACAGAGCGCTGCAGTCTTCACTCCATTAGTTCAGGGTCAACAGAGAAATATAATGAAGATATAATCTCTTTTTCATCCATTATGCTTTAACATCTCATTTCCCCTTTTCGTATCATTGAACTATCGCACACACACACACACACACACACATCTTAGACAGAATCTGCTTTGAAATGTACTCTCAATCCTCAATGGCTTATAAAAAGGAGCCAACCCTGAAACATTGCACTTACAAATCAGTCTCTTTGGGACCTCACACTCTGAGTGACGCAAAGAAAGAGTGAGTGATTTAAAAGCACTGCAGTAACTCAGAAGTGCAAGTTGCAAATGTGAGACCATTAAGATTACGCTTCGGTGGTTTTTGTTCTCCCAGCGGAAAGGCGGTGGACACACAGTGTGAGGGGAGATGAAGGAGGGCTGCTAGCTGCAGACGCTGATTAGAAAACACTAGGAGGTCTGCTGCTGAGAGACGTAGAACGCAAACCAGCTGTTAGTTTGAAAACTGTTTGTTCAGACTTCAAGAGGAGAAAACACTTTGTTAGTCACTTTGCTAGTACTGTTTTTTGTTTTAATTTTTTTTTTTGTTATACTACTTCTCACTTGATTTATTACCTCAGTAGTAGGGTTGTGACGGTGAGGACATTTTCCCGGGTGGCTGTGTGTCTGGCACACCGGCTGTGACCGTTCCGTCCTCCTCATGGCGTTTACCTCATTAACGTTGTGGTTCCCTTATAGCATTGGGTTTAAATCTGAAATATTGGCAACTAGGCGCTTTTGCTTTTCGCTTCGACACCAAATCCTCCGCCTCCGTCTTGTCCGTCAACTCTCTTTCGTCCCGTGTGTGAAATATGACTCCTGCTACTCTGAGCTGAATCTCCGTGTGGAGCAGATGCATTCACTGTCAGTTTGTAGCGTCCGTCGTCCGAGTATGTTTTGATAACACGGCGCTGATACGTGAAAATGAACTCAATGGGTTTTATTTCTGTAAAATCCGTAAAACCGCGGCAAGCCTACTTAGTAAACATTGTAAACATGAGTTTATGGTCTCAATCGCTAGTTTCAAGTCTTCTTCAATACAGCATGATGTTCATTTAGTAAATTATGGTCCCATTTAGAGCCAAATAGACCATAAAGCAGGAGATGCTCTAGGGCGTGGCGACCTTGTGATTGACAGGTCACTACCATGGCTCTGATGAAAGTTAATTGTAACATTTTAGTCGCTTAAAAATGTCCTGGTTCAGCATTCGGTTGTACTTAGCTCCACCCTCTCATGATGGCGACGGCCAAAAACCAAGGTGGTGATGGCCAAATTGTCAAACTCGAGGCTTCAAAATGACAGTCCACAAACCAACGGGTGACGTCCACTTCTCATATACAGTCTTTGGTTTCAGTCTCGAAAGCAGACCTGAATGTAAGCTGGGTTTAGAAAATGGAGGGATGAAAGTTCATTAGTTGCTGGTTATGGTTTGATCCCTTCTGTAGCTCCTGCTGTGCATGTGTCAAAGTGTCCTTGTACTGTATGTGGGGGGAAGAACAATCTAAGTATTGTGATTGTGGACATCACACCAGCCTTTAGTTGTTTGGATCTCCCTGATTACACTCTGATTACGCACTGGTACTGGCCACAATCACTACACACAAAGGGAATCTTATGTTTGTATGCTTTCCCACTAAACGTGTGATTATACATATCTGTATGTTCAGTTTGAGTTTCTCATCATCTTAACACACCTGTCTCTCTTCCCTCCCTCAGCCTTCCTGAGGCCAACGCCACAACGCCATCAGACCCGAGGGGGGTGGAGGCGGGAAAAAGCAAAGAATCCGTTGTAAAAGAAGAGGAGCTGTACAGCCAGTACTTCTCTTTCTGACCGGCAAAAAAAACAAACAATCCCCATTCTGTCAAAAAAAACATGAGGTAATGGGACAGAAAGCTAAAGTTGGACAGCAATCAAACTGTAGGTTTTGAAAGTCATTCGGGGCGACATCAATATCAAACGTCCACTGCTAATCATCAATCATGTGCTGTACTGATATTCCAGTGTGATTGCAACCTTAGGGCTTCCATGCATGGTGAGCATGATGAGTGGTGTGGCTTGTCACTGCATCATCATCAGGAAAGTGAGGCGATATAAACACTTTTATACCATCTGCAACTGTGCAAAACATGACATTTGTATGAGCTCTAAAGTAGTGAGAGATACACATTATCTTACAATTTTAAAAGACTTCATTATTCATGAATTTTAATTTTGATAAGAACCAATACTCTAAATGTAAAATAAGAGGAGGTGTAGGAGGTGCAGCTCTTTAAGAGACACATTTGAATTTCACTCTGAAGTTTAAATGTGTGGTTTCCCCCCACAGGGATTAGATTGCATATTAAAGGAAGAGGAAGAAAAGTAATGTGCAGCTACAGTAATTGCTTGGATATGCTCAGTTTTTAATCCAAAATTGATAGGCATACAGAGGAAATGTTAGCTTTCTGATGGTCACGACTAATCACATTGTTGTCCACTGATAAAACTTTATTCCCTAACTGTTAAAGTAATCAAATCCAGATGAGGGCTGTAATATACGACGGTGTATTAGGGCCATTGTAGGTAATAAAATAAAATAAAAAATTACGGAGACAGAATATTTTGAGGAAAAAAATCTGAATTTCCAAGAAAAAACTTGAATATTCTCTGAGATTATAAACTTACAAATTTATGAGAAATCAACCTCATCACAACACAGACGCCGCCGTCAAACACTGCGGAAACGTGAGCTGCCGAGTGCAAAATGTATTAATAATATTAGTATTTATTTATGTTCATTAACACAGAAAGAAAGTGAAAGAAAATGCGTATATGTCTCAGGACCTTCGCCTTGCTCAGAGACCGTCCCTACCATATACCACATATTATTAACACGGTTTTGCACAATTTGGTTTTTTTTCTTGCAAATTTATTAATTTGTCATCTCAGAGAATTTAAAAAAAACATTTCTCGGTTTTTACTTGTATATTTACCACATTCATTTTTTTTCTTTTAAATGTACGACTTAAATCTCAGAATATTCCCTCCCTGCCCCAACTCCGTAATGGTTGTTTCTTTTAATCTACAATGGTCCTAATACGCCGTCGTAGTATTAATAGTCTTAACAAGAGATAGTTTAATAGATTAAAGGCTAATTCCGTTACAGTATATTACAACTTGGGTGTTAAGGAATCTTTGTAGTTTCAACCATCTTTCCTATCAGTATAAATAGCATTATACTCACCTACTGTAAGTAATTGCTGAAATACGGGAACACGAAAAAAGAAGCTTAACCGGGAAAGAAATACAATCTGTTTTGTCTCAACTGATAGAAATGATGGCCGAAACTTCCAAAATAAGACCCAAGTAAGTAAGAAACATACAGTGTTTGTATGTGGCGTAAACAAAGAAACCTTCAGTGTACTTCAGTGGTACTGGAGGAAGAGGGGAGGAGACTCCCAGCGGCTGGGAGTTGGCTGGGAACGAGCTGGGAACTGGCTGGCAATCAGCTGGCAGTTGGCTGGGAGGGGGGATTCTAGGTGGCTGCATCTGTAGTAAATCTGAGTTTTCCTTTAAGTAGCCATTATCAGTAAGACTTTCTGAAACATTGTCAAACCTCCATGAAATAATTCCACCTTTCCTCTCTGTGGCCCGAACCACAGCTGGATTCTTAAGCTCATACAAAAGTGTCACAAACAGCGCCGCAGTGAGTATAAAGTGTGACACTAGCAACTGTAGATTGAGAGGAAATGTTCTCCATATAAGATCTCTTTTTGTTTTTGTACATCAACATGTGTCTTACAAGCTGTAAGTTCAGCCAGGACAAAGTGATTTTTTGCCTTGATACTCGCCTTTAGTCGCTCATGCTGTGTCTCCATGTGTAAATAACACTCATTCAAACATGTATCAGAGGGATAAGGACAGACCTAGCTGTTGATTCTGGTTGCTTTTTGGCCTCTACAGTACGATGACCTACAGTATACCACAATAACAACACCAGCAAACACAGACTAACTTTAGCTTGCTGTCCCAGTGCTTTGTCTGTGTACATACAGTATATGTTTGAATCATTTTCGAATCTCTGAGCGAGCTGAGGGGCGCTTGATTTACCGTTCCTGACACCTCAGGAGGGGAAACACCGAGAGGAAGTGGATCAAGCACCCCTGTGTGTTTTTATTATTCCAGTATTTATAATGTAACAAGCTACTGTTTTTCTACGGTCTGTTTGTGATGCCAGTGGACCAGAGACATGCAGAGAGAGAGTTCTGTCAGCGATTGACTTCTAGCAACCTTTTTAATGCCAAGGAGTGTTTAGTCAAACGCTTTATTTTCATTACAAGCTAGGAGCTCACGTCGGTGACTGAAGTCTTTAGCTTCATGTCTCTGCCTGTGGGGCAGGCCATAGAGCATGTGAAAACAGAACCACTATCATAATGCTGCTGTCACTCACTTGAAATCCTCACATCTCTGGTTTTTTGGTGTACTGTCTGTTTTTTAACTTGACTTGAGAAAAGTTTACATAGTTCTTGTGCTGCGTAATTTTCACGACCTTGAAGGTCCATGAAGTCCATTCAGTAACCTGTACAGTTTCCAAACTGCATGGTCGTCATCAGCCTGGAAGAGGCTGCGTTTCTTACTTCTTGAATAGCAGGATAGAGAGAGAGGCGTGAGAGTTTACTTCCTCCCACGCTGACACCACCGGGGTCCATTCAACGACAACACAGTTACATTACAGCATCGATCGATGTGCTCGTCTTCCATAACAGAATCAACTGAGGCCTCAATGGTTCAGGAAGTGTTTGGGCTTTCATTGTTTGCACGCAATATGTTAGACGCACCTTAATAATACAATCCCACAACAACGAATTGAATCTCTGATAACCCCTGGAGTGGATCAGATTATTATGTTTTCCTGTTTTTTCACTCAGCCCCTGTAGATATTTCACAAAAGCACCTTTTAAGTGGTACTTCAAATACCTACGAAATACCATATACTGTATATTAGTATTTTGTTTACATATATGTGTATGTAAATATATATATATGTATATACATATATATTAATATATACTGTACATATCAACATACATACACACACACACATATATATATATAATTTATTTACATTTAGGTCCATTTACACACACACTCATACACACACACATATATATATATATATATAAAATGTATTTACATTTAGGTCCATTTACATATATACATATATACTGTATATATGTATAATTTATTTACATTTAGGTCCATATATATATATAGATATACGTGTAATTTATTTACATTTAGATCCATTTACACACACATACATATATATATATATACATGTATTTATATATTTATATATATAATTTATTTACATTTAGGTAAATTTATATATATATACAGTATATATATATATATATAAATGTAAATGGACCTAAATTTAAATAAATTATATATATATATATATATATATATACAGTATATGTAAATTGACCTAAATATAAATAAATTATATATGTATATGTATGTATATATTTTTTATTTTTTTTATTTACATTTAGGTCCATTTATTGACTTATTTTGAAACCAAAAAAGTGCCCTCTTACCCAGAGCCACATGAGAAGATGAGAAATGTATACTCAATCTTCTCATCTAACTGCGGGTAAGATGACATTTCAGCATTTTTCTCCAAATGAACTCAACAGTTTTGTCAAAGTAAAACAATGAAACACTTCCTGAAACCAGGTTGAGACAGGACCTGTCTGTATTTGTGTCATCTGGGAAAGTAGACAGCAAACTTCTATCACGGCATCCCAGCTGTCCCCTCATGACATGAACGCAGCATAATGACATTTACGCTTTAGTTCCGCTGAATGTCATCACAGCTGATAACAGCATATTAAATGGTTTTCGTTGTAAATATTGACCTGTAATAAATACAGGCGACGGTATCCGACGCTGAACCACAGTTGGTTCATTCCTCCATGCACACTGTGAAGATTATATTTATTCAGATAACTATGTTAATATATTGACATTTACGCTTCGACATCTGCATCAAACAATGCAGGAGTCTCTTCTTAGTTCTTTCTTATTAATACATTTTCTCACAATCACATCCAATTTTACTTCCACTCCTTTTATTTCCCTGCTGGTCATTTCACATTCTTGTTTTCTTAAAACAAAAACCAAGAAGCACATTCTGGGGGACGGCCCTGTCTAACAGTGATAAAGTTTTGAATGTGTTTCACCTTCCAGGCTGGTTTCCAGTGATTTCATTATGGTATAAAAAATGAAAGATAAGTTTGAAAACAATAGAAGCAGACACAGTGCTCACTGTGATGGACTGCCAAACTCACTTTAAAGTCTGTTAATTAGCTTGCAGCGATGTAAAACACATTCATTCTTAACATTGGAAACAGCAGTTGCGAAAACAATCCAACCACAATGTCCATTTAGTGGCTGTTCTGGGGCTTTCAGCTCTATCACATGATCTTCATCAGCGGATGGAGTTTCTTCTTAGCACTTTAAGGACTTCTCTGGAGCTCTTATCAACATATCAGATGAAGATCATGTGATTAGAAAGCTCTGGAACAGTTGCTAAATGGATCTTGTGGTGAGATTGTTTATTATGTGTGTAAAAACACTGTTATGAAATAGCAAAAAATTAAGAATATTTCTTTATTTATCTGTTCCCATGCACATTTTTGTTTGTGATTACATATTTATTCATTTGTTTATCTGTTGCAGACCTGATTGGACTGTTTTTTTTTAACACCACTCCAGTTAAAGATGTTTCTTGGAGCCTCTTGTGGTCATTAGCAGAACTGCAGGCATTGCCATTACATGACCTTAGTCCATTGTTACCCCGAGGTTCATGAAAAGTCTTTTTGAAATGTTGTAACCTTTCAAAATGAACCTGGCAGAGGAAACTTCTGGATTTTGTTTTTGTTTTTAACACTGGCATCAGCTGACCATCAACGAACCATAGAAATTGCAACTTATTAAAACATGAATTGTCTGTTAAGGGTTTTTTATGTGACGATATACTGATCAGGGCTTATTTCATTTCACTTTCAAATCCGCTTTTCCAAAATTGCTGGATAAGATATAGATCGTGACATCGTAAAAGTGTTGCAGTTTATATTTGAGTTGAAAGTGATTTGACGTCACCCTCGTGACTTATCATTTAATGATGTCTGTCTTGTCTTTTTTGAAGTAAAAATATATAACGATTATAGCAACAATATTTATTTATATTTATATCATTTCTGTTGTATGTTATGGAACAGTAAAATTATGATTGTGAGATAAAGCCTTCTGTTGTGCTCCTTTTAGTGTGTGTATATATACAGTATGTGTGTGTGTGAAACATCCTCAACTTCCTGTATGCAGCTGTTATTGTTACAATATATAATTTATGCACGTGCATTTATGTATTAAGATTTTTAGCACTGGTTAAAAATCAAGTCTGCAAAATGTTTGATGACAAGATTGTCCAACACATAGATAAGGTAAGAAGATAGATAGATAGATAGATAGATAGATAGATAGATAGATAGATAGATA
>CAKAOI010051447.1:0-13156 GCA_916701655.1 Sebastiscus albofasciatus | reverse complement strand
AGAGAAGAAAGTTTCCAAACGAGCCTCCAGACTGGTTCCGGTTTGAAAGCTGGGAGCAGCAGCCGACGGCGGGAAAGCGTTCGTCCAATCAGGAGCCGAGTGCCTTGTCTCTAGGGACAGCACACCAAGCGTCCAATGCTGGGAAGCGTCACGTCCCCTCGCGATAAAAAACGCCCCTGTGGACACGTACCATTACAGTATATTCAACACCTCTTTCTATTTGACTTCAATGTGACATTGTTTAATGCTCACTGCCGTTGTTTTTCAGATGATTTCTTTCTGCAGTATGTGCACGTGGCAACCTAGTTATGGTCAGAGTTAGGTCACTAAAGCACTGGGTAAAGATTAGGGAAAGACAGCCTGTTCTCAATCCCAGGGCATCAAATACCGAGGCTTTGTCACGGCCTTCGCCGTTCGGTATCAACGCACATTGTGCCCTTCGGCGCTGGTATGAAATGCACAGGGCTTTCGTCCAGGAGACTGCTGTTCGTGTCCTCTGCGTTGAGTTTCACTTTCACGTTACAGCGGTTCGTTCGTGTCCCGTGTTCACGACGACGTGTCTTTGTTGCCTAATCCCAACAAGGAGCGTGGCGAGTTGGGATGAGAACAAGTTGGGAAGACCGTGGTTATGGTTTAAACTACTGGACTGCATCAGGACACAAACTACAGTCTACAGAGAGCTGAATGTACGACGGTTTTCATAACTAAAGCAACAGGCAGAAGTTCGTACAGCGTAGTAAACCAGGAACTGCCTGGAACTGAATGTGGCCTTTGACATAACTAAACTGTCCAATATAATCTGTGTCTACAGTCAACATAGTCCACGTAGTTTCCATCCAATGTGCTCTCTATCTCTATTTGTGTTTTAGTTTCAACCAGTTTTTGTCAGGGCTGTAAGGGACGGATATGAAACCTCAGTTTGATAAATGTGTCCGTGGAACCGAGTAGCAAAGCCTCCTAAAACAGTACTGAAAGTTGGCATCGGATGTATACGGTCGTATTCGTTATCTTCTTTCTTATTCTTTCATCAGATACTTCCTGATTTAAATCACAATTTTTCCAGTTTTACACTTTTTATCTAAGACAAAGTTCTAGTATCGCTGCTCGTATTTAACATTTAACATTTGTGAACTTTGGCTTCTAAACTAAAGTATCAAAGAAAGTATTGTTTCGGTATCAGTACCCAGGTTACTGTCTTAAATGTACAACCTAGTCCTGCTTACAATAAAGGCTCTCTCGGCTATGTTTTCACAGACTCCCCTCAACTATTGACCCGGGCGTTGCCTAGTTTGGCAAATAGCACATCTGGTGTCACATGACAGACGCTGCTCTTCTCATTCTGCTGATAGTAGCTATATTCAATGTGAAAAGTTGCATATTTAGCTGTATATGTTTAATCTGTGTCCAGCCTGATTAACGACGGGGTTACAGCACATTTGGTAAAGTTTTGTCGCGGTCCATTTGTTAACGTTGGAAGTTGCTGTATGTTGATGTTCCACTAAGATCGGTTGTGTCATCTTTAATTTGATCTCCCTTTCACACCTGATCATTTTACTGCTGTGTGACTTCCACAAGTTCAAGGCTCAGAACCAAACGTTTCTTTAATCTCCTGAGAAGTGTTTCAGTGTTTTTGTTTTAAAAGATCCCTTCTTATTGTACATGAAGTAAGTTTCAGTCCACCGACAGTCCACTTTGAATCAGTTAGTTGACTTCATTTAACTTGATTTGCATCACTAAACAATCTTCTAAGAACTCATTACCATATCTATTGTGACTTCTTGAGCATTATTTCCACAGTATAGATGATCTTTCAAATGATGACTAGACATGTTGACCATTTGCTCACTTTGACAACGTATGACTGGATCTAAATGAACTCTGGGAAAGTATAATGTTTACCCTTTGAAATGTTGGTGGGATTAACAGAATACAAGCTGTAATGTGTCTTTACTACTTTTACAACATTGCTATTTAAACTAAATATGTCCATAAAGTCCTGTGCATGTTCAGTAAATGTGCTCAGCTCATCTGTACGACCTGCTAATGATTCAGTGTCATTGGATTTTTTGGATAATTCTGAATCTATACGCCTGTACTTTTCACTGTGATACTAAAACAAACTAAAACGTTGTTTTTCATTGTCTACTGATTGACTTTCTCTTATTCAGCCGATAGACTTATCTCATCTTTCTTAGTATGTTGTGGATTTTCCAATGTTAATTTAAAGCTACAGTAAGATTGTTATAGGGACCATGAAATAATAAATCCGTCAAATCTGACATGTCTCCTAGAAGTTACCTTCCCATACAACTAAACTGCATCTTCAATTACGTTTGGAGAGAAACGCATTTTGTCTTTGACATATCACAAATACGTTTGTAATGACGTAGTTCAACTAACGGAGTGCAGAGCAGGTGACGTATTATATCAAGCGACCGTTAATGAGCGTTGCATGGTATAATAATGAGTATAACGAACACTGGACTTTCCCCAGGAGACGGCTGTTCGCGTCCCGCGTGACACTAAAAGTCAGCGTTCACTTATTTTAAATAACGTAACAAACAAAGTCATTTTAAGCCAAACCATGATGTTATTTTTTACTAAACCTAACCAAGTAGTTTTGCTCGAAGTATTGTCGGTGTTTTTTGTTTAGTTTTGTTTCAAATTACAACGTTATATATATAAGCATTTCAAACCGCGACCGTAATCCAGGAGAAAATACGTTTCCCTTGAAACGTAACTGAGAATGTTTTGTTGTATGGGAACGTAATTTGATTGATTGATTGATTGATTGATTGATTGATTGATTGATTGATTGATTGATGATGGTTCTAGAGTCTACAGGGTATGCACGAGTGTGTAAGTCACCACTGTCGCCTTGTTTCGTACATCTGATACAAACTCTACTCAAAGTCATAAAAGTATTTTGTCTCTGATATAGTTTTTCTACAAAAAACAATCAATTACCTTATTAGAAATTATATTTAAAAATGATTAACTGCTCCTCCATCATTGAAAAATCCAGATCCAATAAATACGCAAACAATTTTAATGTCTAAATTTGAACTGCCGGATCTCACCTCCTTCTCTGAGAACTCTGTTCCTCTTCCTCTGTTTCCGCATCACACTTCATCACTAAATTGCGTAGTGGATCATGTTCCAAACGAGTTGTGATGTCATAAAATCATCCCGTACGTACTCACCTTGAACTGAGATTTAAGGTAAGCACAGAGGAACTTTCCCTCTTCAGGAGATGAAAGTGAAAACTCTGCACCGACATCATTCTGCACAGTGAAGCTCAAACATACAAATGAAGTAACAGGAGATAAAACAAAGTTCTGACTGGAGGGGACTTCAGTGATCGTTGCATAGTTTAGGAACACATCCAGCAGGATCCTGGCTGGGTCTGTTGTTTTGGGAAACTACATGAACAACTCCTGAAGTAATATTGCCATCTAGTAATAATAAGCACCATATTGCAAGACAGAAGCAATGCACAATAAAAAACAATGGTACTGAAAGACAGAAGTAATGAGTGAGCTATCTCCGTCTGACCACCTGTCAAACATAAACTCTGAAGAGCTGCAGATACAGTAATAAAGAATGTGAGGCTTCTACTGCGCCTGTTCAGTAAAACCTCACCTTAACGCGTCATCCACACTGGGAACGTCAGGAGCGCGTGGCGGCTGCGTGATTGAGGCGTCAGGTGTTCACACCAGCTGCGTTTCTGCTGCTGTCGGCTCTTTCTTTCTACATAGAGTTCTCCTTTCATAATGGCCGTTTCATTTCATTATAAATGTAATTTATATTTATATTAGACAGAGAAAGGTTCAGAAACGTGTGGTAATTTGTAAATGATAGTAATAATCCACAATTAAAACCCCGTACTATATTCATTCATGGAGCTCTGCAAGTCACTGCATGTTCTACAACACTGTCCGGCAGATATTTCAGAATAAAAGCCTCATGTTAACAAATTAAGGAATTCTGTCCACAGAAAAAAACAGTTGAGGGCTTTTATTTTGAAATGATAGCAGGAATTGTTGATTTAAAAATGAAATCTTTACTTTTTTTCATCTCCGTAACATATTCTACACATAGAGACATGTAAACTGTAGTAATGTTGCTGGTATGATGTCAATATACAGTCAATAGATCACCTTCACTGTCTGTTGCTGCTGTGAACCGCGCGGCTCGCGTCAAAAATAGGCAAGACCTCATCTCACACCGTGGCAGTGTGTCTGCTCTAACCTGTTAACACGGATGCCGAAATAAAAAACAACAGGTAACGCAGCCGCCACGCGCTGCTGATGTTCCCGGTGTGGCCGAGGCATAACTCTGGTGACCGCTAGATATAAAGTTAGCGACCTATCCCTAATGGTTCACTGCCTAGGTAATGAATATAATGAATGGCCACTGACGTGTGCACCTCTCCATCTCAATATGAGATCAGGTTCATCCCTGTGTGAAATAAACTCATTCTAAGTATAAGAACGTTACAACAGTAACCTGGGTTTCCCATGTATATTATATCTACAGTATATGTATATATGTATTTTGTATGGAGTTAGCTGCTGACTGTTTATCTGATCCCTCCAGTCTCCTGTGCTAAAGACCCAGACAATCACCATCTCAGACATCACCAACTCCCTGAGAGGAAGTGTGACCTACAAGGACATCCCCTTAGTTCACACTGAGACCAAGACCATCACATACGAGTCAGCACAGGTGAGGGGATTTCTGGGAATCATTAAGAATCTACAGGCCTTGATTAAAAGTCTCACCTTGTATACTATGCAGATATTTGTACACATGTTCACTGTAGCGGACGGTCCCGGCCTGACAGTCTGAGTCTGACTCTGACAATCTGTTGAAATCAGGCCGTTCACCAGGCTAGGTCTTACACTTTGTTCCATCAATGGCTCCTTTAAGGCCTTATAGTTGCCACACAGTGGGCGGCTGTGGCTCAGGAGGTTGAGCAGGTCATCCACTAATCTCAGGGTTCGGTGGTTCGATCCCCAGCTCCTCCTGAAACCCTTGCATGGTAGCTTGCTGCAATTGGTAAACGAGTGTGAATGGGTGAATGAGAGACAAATTGTAGAGCACTTTGGATAAAAGTGCTCTGTAAATATTGGTATTACACCTGAGTTTCAGTACCAAAACAGTACTCTTCTGCTGCTTTACTAAACATGATTTGTTTTCACTAGTTTTATTTTAAAAAAGCCAAAGTTCTCAAATATTTAAGTAATTTAAACACAAGCAGTCGCACAATAATTTAATCTGAATAAAAGAGTCTATAATTAGAAACGTTTGATTTAAATGAGAAAATGTCGGAGTGAAGGATGAGTAAAGAAGAAGAACTATTTGACCGGACATGCGATGCTTCATTTTGGTCGGTAGACAAAAGAAGTTTTGAGGTTGAATACGCAGCTCTGGTTCCATGTAGGACTAGAATGTCTTTAAAAGTCTTGAAATAAAAAAAAAAGAAAGACTAACCTAACTCATTTGAGGTTCTTGTGTAACCCTTAAAAGGTGTCTCTCCCACAGCCAGTGGACAGTCTGGCAGAGAGGGACTCAGGAGTGCTGCTGAGTGCCCAGACCATCACCTCAGAGACCATCAGCACCACCACCACCACCCAGATCACCAAGGTCTGCTCACCTCACTAACAGCCCCACAGTCAGTCAATACAGATCAATGCAGTCATTTACCCCCATGCTGTGATGGATCCCTTCCCTAACTCAATCCCTATTGACCCTTCACAACAAGGAACTGCTGGAGAGTGACTGAGGGAAGTGTAAATGGCGTGAACGTGACTAGAATGAGAACGTCCTAGTGCCCTAGTTACCTGATGAGCCGTTGTTCCACTCGCCTCCATTTTCTTTCATTGGTGTGTGTGAAAATCTGAAACATAATTCTGAGTTTTTTGTCCATATCAGTAAATAAACTCATGGAAACAACTCAGATCTTTTATTGCAATCTGGTTTTTGAGGCAACAAAACACTTGAGATGTTTATGTCTGATGTTTTGTCGGTTCTATTTCATTCTTTCTGACAACCAGACGGCGGTGCTTTAGCACCGGATATCTCCATCTTGCATATGTGCAGGTTGAGTCATTATACCAACAAAGTCACCTGTGACTACTTCGTATAAAACCCTAACATCATCACGCAATCTGTTCCTTCTATATTCGCGCAATTGAAGAAGCTGATAGCAGGTCAATTCGGTTCATCGCTTGTAGCCTCGTAACCTGAAGGTTGGTGTTTGGTTTTTTCATCATTGCTACGGGGGGTGTAAGACGGGTGAACCGCTATCAATCCATCACCACCAACATCTAATGGATTGTTCTTTGTGCTACACCCCACCCCTCCAAAAAATTTAATTCAAATCCAGCACAAACGTTTGGAGTAATCCTGCTACCAGACAAACAGACAAACAGACAAACAGACAAACAGACAAACAGACAAACAGACAAACAGACAAACAAACGTAAAGAAATAGTGAAATAATGTACGGCAGTAGATACACATTTGTTTTTTAATATGGACATGGAAACCCAGCAACACGTCTCAGCTACTCAGAAACATCAATGAAAGACACTCTCTATGCAAAACTGCATGAGGAGGGAAAGACCTGAGGCCAAGATCCTGTGTGAGGTGAAAGGAACAGGTGCATGTTGGTGTTGGCCAGCTCCAATCCTCTTCTCATGTTCACAACCTCGCAGAGTTTGGACCTTTAGAATAGAAACTAAACCAGAATACTTCAGGGATGAGGGGTTGCCATTCATCGTCCATCTTAACAAAGACGTTCCTCGCATCAGCAGCACGCCACTCTCCTGTGACTGGCCCGTCCTACAGAAACATCAAGTGAACTGTGCATGTTAATGTGCATCTAGAATTAAGGCAAATATTAAGAGTTTTGGATATTATGCACGAAACATAACAACGTTGGTGGATCTCTAAGACGTGATTAATACCAGTCTGCTGATGCTGCCGGTTGAATCTGGTACAACCAGAACGGAAATACCAGTTTCAGTGTGACACTCTGCCAGTCTAGTTGTTTTTACTCTTTAGTTCTTAAATAAGACATCGCTTTACCCACATTATTAATGTGTGTTATTCATACATCAATGTTCCTTTGCATCGTCCTCCAAAACTCTAACCCTCTATCGGGGAGGGACATCGAACTTGTCTTCCAGGGTGATCAACGCCAGGTCTTCTCTGGCTCCACTGCCGATGTGGATGTTCTGTTGTCATCCAAAATTCAGAGGGATAATAAAGATGGATTTTGGTTTTCGCATGTTTTCCCTGCTTATATTTGAGCTTGTGTCACGTCTCTGTTGCAGACGGTGAAAGGAGGGATCTCTGAGACTCGCATTGAGAAGAGAATCGTCATCACTGGAGACACTGAGATTGATCACGACAAGGTGAGGAATAGAAAGTACCGCTTCACGTCTCTCCGTTCCCACTAACTGATATTGTAATAATGTTGTTTTCTTCAAAGCTCTGCAGGTGGTTTAATTGTGTTACGTACCTGTTAGTGAAGCTGGAATAATTTGTGGGCTTAATTTGCCTCACAGAGAAACTGTGTTCATTTATCAAGCAAATCTGTTCTGCATGCGAGTCACTTTAATTAAAGTCATTAATCGTGTTCTGCTCAACACGTCCGGACTGTTGTTCTTCCTCCGCAGGCTTTGGCTCAGGCCATTAAAGAGGCGAAAGAGCAGCACCCAGACATGTCTGTTACCAAAGTGGTCGTACACCAGGAGACAGAGATCAGCCCGGAGTAACACCGACTGATCCTTTGGAAGGTGAGTGACCATCATCACCCACAAACGCGGTGCTTCAGCTGCATGTGGAGGTACTGGATGTTCTCTGATGGTGCCCATGTGGCTTCACTGTGACCTGGTTTATGTGGTAGCAGAGGGTCCAGACTGGGAGTCTGGTGCCGTTTAGCCGGTCGGTCGACAGGCTGGTATGTAAACACAGCGGCACCACCTCCCAGTCTGAACCTCAGTGCTGTCTGACGGACCAGGAAGGCATGCTGATGAGCAAATCTGCCAAAGTAAAAGTTGAAAAGTAACAGTGATAGTCTATGTAATCCTACGGTGCAAGCAGGAGGAAAACAATAGAGGCCGGCTGATCGGCTGGGAGTGACGGTGTTAAAGATGCTAAATGAACAACACGAGACCGCTACAGTCACCCAGAGCTGCTGACCGCTGCATGACTGTATGACTTTTACATCCATTCATCACATGTGATCGGCCGCAAGCACGTACACATCAACACAACGTTGAGTCCAAACCAGAGCCTTACGAGAGACAAAGGTGGAGCTGAGACAGAGCGCACTAAAGGGATGAAAAACCTGCATGGAAGTCCAGATCTATTCACGAGCAGGGAACATGGGTAGTGTTTAAAAAAAGACAAAACGACATGCTAGCAGTCTGTTGTCGATGTGGAGCCACTATGACTGTTCCAAGAACACGTTTAGCCAAGAACACTCCAAATGATCAGCAGTGACGGTGGAAGGACGGGAGCCAGACCTGCAGCTGTTAGCGTTTGTATTCCTGTGTTCCCAAAGTTTAGATGATAATTAAACAATAAATTAACAATTTAACTTCTCATATGTGGATTCAACTCAAGTTGAACTTGTCAATCTCAGCGTTCCAGAGAGGCCTTCTGAGAGCCTGTTAGCAAACTGTAATGGTCCGTGTCCACAGGATCAGTCCTTTCCACGCTTCCCATTCATTGTCTATGTGAGCAGCTGTGCAATGCATTCTGGTAGCGTGGCGGCGCGATTCGAGAGAAAGAGCGTCACGGTGGCCGCTCCTTATTTGCATAAAGTTGAGGTCTAGTCTACTTTATGTAAATCATGGGGATCCGACGCGACTCTCCGCCTCTCCAAACTCTCGAGGATCTTTTAAATAAACGTTGTTGATCTAAAATAAAAACAGATTCATCAACATGGATTATCTCTCTCCTCAAATGTCTTCAGAAACACATCTCAGTGAACTATTTTCATGAAATAAGAGAAGAAAGTTTCCAAACAAGCCTCCATGTTGTTTCTGGTTTGAAAGCTGGAGCAGCAGTCAACGGAGGGAAAGAGTTCGTCCAATCAGGAGCCCAGTGTGTTGTGTCTAGTGGCGGCCCACCAAACAACGCCCCGTTGGACACGTACCACAACGCCACTCGTTAGCAGTGGAAGTCAGAAAGCCAAAGCTCCCGTAGAGTCAGCACATGATGACAGCTTCACATAGAGGATTTGATCAGCTGCGCCCAGAGGAAACCGCTCTCCACTGTTCTGTCATGGGAACTGTCTGTCCTGAGAAACACTGAGGTTAGAATTAAAGTAGACTTACAAGTGCAATTTCACAATCGGAAAAATACTTGTGAAACCACCAAGTTCTCTACTGTATTCTTCTGAGAGGAGCTTTGTAAAGAGGCCGATGGGACGAGTACTGTGAGACACATCTCTCTGTTTTACTGGCATATTCAATCAACTTCAATGTGTTTACATCAGAGTGAAGCCTGAGAACCTCATTTCCCCCCCAACGCCAACCACTACATCTTCTATCTGAGTTATTCCACATGTTCATTACACGGTTCTACATGCAGAAACATTTCCTCTGAGCTCAGTAACTTCAGGCTCGGACTGAGATGTGACTCATCCCGTGGAGCTGTAGAGTGAGGGTTATGAGTTATTTCATTCTGCTCTGAACTCACAACATCAGAACTACTGAGTGAATCCAAACAGTACGTCCTCCTCTCGTCCTGATAAATTCAGTATAGTGTTCGTTTCCACAGCTCTAATTCCATCAGTTCAACTACATCTCATGCTCAAACACTTCTCTGACGGGAGTACTGTTTTCAATCACTCATTCTTTCCTAGTCTCTTATTTTGATGTTTTATGACCGTTAAACTGACGTCAATGTGAGTCAACACCTCCCCAGAAATGGTTTCACATTAAAAGCCTTTTAATCCTTCCTGCGAGGCTTTTAATGTGACACGTGTGCAGGAAGTGTTTTTAGCAGAGTGAGTATCACATGATGCTTCTGTTGTGCTGTGGAAATAGCCATTATACATAATTTACCATGTGAACAGTAATTCACCAGGCCGCGGTGTTTTCATGTGTTGAGATCAGCAGCACCGAGGGTTAGGTGTTAAATCCACTAAAACTATCTTTCTCTTCTTTCCTCTCTCCGGCCATCTGTCCATCTCCCAATCTCCCAATCCTTCCACCTCAGTCCTCCCAGCTGCCCCTACTCTCCCCCCTCACTTGTGTTTCCATCACACCATTTTAGCGCAGCATCCCCCCCCACCAACCGTCACGTCCAACTGCACTGCCTTCAACACGAACCCACCGGACCCCGTCAGAGAGGGAACGAGCTTCAGTGCTGAACTATGAACTTTAACCTCCGTGAGCGTGGAGTTTGACCCGAAGGAGACGGAGTCGCCAGAAAAACTCCCAAGACTTCCCTCCCAGTATTCCCCACAATCCCCTCTTGTTCCATCAAAGATCAACTTGCTGGACTGATAAGAAAAAGAAAACTTTTTTAAAGAGAGAAAATGAAATAAAGTACAGCATGATGTGGATTTATTCCTCTCCAATTTGTCTGGAGAGTTTAAGTAAATTTTCAAGGGCATTTGGTCTTTTAATCTTGAGATTACTGGTACTTTATTTTTCTACGGCTTTTCTTACCATCACAATTGGTTATCAATAACTTGGAAGTGTTTTTTAACAGTGTGTTCCAAACAGCGTTAACAAAAGGGATTGTGGGTGATTTTTCTTTGGATCGTACTCATCGGGACTCTCGACGGTCCCTCTCAAAGTTTTATCATAAGTTTGGTGTCCTTTCTTGTACAGTAAATATTTTATTTTCCCTCTCAATGTGAAAAAATATTTTTTCAATTTCTGTATAAAAAAAAAAAAGATGAATTTTATCAAATCACGGGGGGCAACTACTCCTTTCACCCTCCTGAAGCTCTGATTAATCATTGATCGGGTGATCTCTACATCTTTTGATTGCTTTAGTTGTTCTCGTTCTTGTTCTTGTTGTTGTAGAGCTCGTGTCACTAGAACAGGTCGACAGCAGAGTACTGATGTGACCTTTACTTTATTTATTCCCACCTGTCTTCTTTGTGTGTTTCTGTTTTAGATCTCCTCGGCGCCGCTGTGTGTAACTTCATCATTTTGTATTGAGAAGCATTCCAGACACAGTTTTAGTCATTTCTACTGAGCATGACATCAGCGTCTACAATATCTCCTCATATGTTTCACATTTCTACTTTTCTACCAAATGGGCAGTGTGTACTCGTCCAGAGAGAGGGAGTTCAACATGACAGAGGTTAATTAGAGGTCATTAGATCACTGTCTGCTTGATGGAAGTGAAGAGACGAACACGGGATGATGGCTGCCTCATTAAACTGTAAAAGCTTTGATTTGCATCATCTCGCTCTATCCGAGCCTTTTACATTCACACTGTTGCAGCTGTCAACACTTTAACAAGGTTATCTGGTTAATGAGGCTGATTACATTCATTAATCACACCAGTTCTTAGCATACAGTGAGAGAATGTCAGACGACAGTTTATTCAGATTATCTAAAGTTATGTTCCAGTTTATGATGCTGAATTTAAAACCAGGTTAAGAGATGAGCATATGACATAAGACGTTATTATCCATTGTTATAAAATGTTCATTATAACGTGGAGTGGCAGAGATGATGTTATTTTTATAGACAGCAAACAGAAGAAGACCCAGGACAGACCCTTGTGGGTTGCCGTTACTAACTTTAAGAGCATTTGATTTGGAGACAAATTCACGACTGTTTGACTTCTTCCTGAGAGGTTGTTCGAATCTTTTAACGGACTGTTCATCTGAAACTAAAAAGGATATTGTTTTTTTCAGTTGAAAAGAAAATATTCAATAGAAAAGTGTAGCACAATGTTGATGACTGTCCAGGACACTGACAGGATAAGTTATTACAATGAATGTTGCTGGATACCTTAACCTGTTATTGGCTAATTGAGTTCATACAAACACACTGTAACATTACATTTTTGATATTAAAACGAAATATAACCTCCTCCTTATTACACACTGCCCATTCAAATCAGACACATATAGTTTATATTTTGTCAATTTTTAAACATGATGCTTTTTTAGAACACAATATTCTGTACAGCCCGACGTGTTGTTCTTTCACTGTGCCGTCATCTTCATCATCTTCATCATCACGTTCTCCCTTTTTCTGCTTGGAAACAAGCAGGCCGACATTTCTAAGTTCTTTCTTAATTGTGAACCTTCACTTCACCATCACAGGAAGACATAATAAAAGAGCACCATGCACAGAATAAACACATGTAGACTTTGTATTTGATGAAGTTTTGTGTCCAGCTAGTGTCCTCAGTCCTGATTAGGATTTCACTGTTTACATTTCTCTTATGCAGAACAGATGTCATTTTCACTGTACAGATGTCGTAGCTTTAAGCCCAACCATGTATTTCTTTCCTAAACCGAACTATAGTGGTTTTGTTGCCTAATCCTAAAGTGAAGACAAGATTAACTTCAGTGGTTTTGAAGCTGAAAATAAAGTGACGGCGAGGGGCGTGACAAAGCTGCGGTATGCGACGAGTTGGGATGAGAAGGTATTGAAGGAATGAAAGAGGGAGAATGTGTTCGCACAGTCAAACAAGTCCGCCACAGGGTACGTTAATCAGAGTATGTAAAGCTGCATGTAAACGGAGGAAGACTTTTATTCTTCCGACAATTTTTTTGACATTTTTCAGACTTTTTTTTCAGACTTTTTTTCAGACTTCTTTTCTTCCGACATTTTTTTTTTTACATTTTTCAGATTTTTTTTTTTACATCTTTCAGATTTTTTTGTCAGACATTTTTCAGACTATTTTTTCCAGACCTTTTTTTTTCAGACTTTTTTTTCAGACTTTTTTTTTTCAGACTTTTTTTCCAGACTTTTTCTTCAGACTTTTTTTTCAGACTTTTTTTCAGACTTTTTTCAGATTTTTTTTTCAGACTTTTTTTTTTGACATTTTTCAGACTTTTTTTTTCAGACTTTTTTTTCCGACTTTTTTTCCAGACTTTTTTTTCCAGACTTTTTTTTTCAGACTTTTTTTCAGACTTTTTCCAGATTTTTTTTTC
>CAKAOI010051446.1:199642-213856 GCA_916701655.1 Sebastiscus albofasciatus | reverse complement strand
AAGCAACTATTGCCTAAGATATAGAGGAGGAATGTTTACCTGAGCAGAGGATGAAGTCACTCTCCCTCTGTGTGTGTGTTGTAATCGGAGCTTCTCCGCGCTTTGTTTTCATAGCCAGGCCGGCTGCAGGTGTTTTTAGTGCATGTGAATGTGCCCGAACTGGCTAGCTGACAGGCGCTGCTCTGCATCCTGACCGACTGACGGCGTCGTCACGGAAGCGTAGCCCCCACCCTCCAGTTCCCCTTCAGGTAAACACTGCTATCTCAGTCAGCTCTTTCGCCGTAGTTTGCACTGTTGCGCTGTTTGCGTCCGGGGACCCCCAGGGGTCCTTGAGGGAGTTCCAGGGGGTCCCCAGCAAAAAGGGGAATTTATCATTTAATCATTTATTTTCACTATAATTCCATCAATAAATAACACAATTACAGAATGTAGGACTATTTTGGTCATGGGTTTCATACACTTTCCGTAATAAAACATCTAAAAAGCAGCACCTTGATGTGAAAAAGCTTGGGAACCACTGCTCTTTAATTCCAAACACAATTGTTCTTTGCATTTAAAGAAAACAAACTCACTGATTCGTTATACCTATATTGGTTTACCCTGATATTGTGTGTCTTGACACTACTAGGTCCCATCTTTTACCTTTAAATATTGGGAGAGGTTGATATTGGAGAGTGGAAAAGGCTCTCCAATCATGCAATTCAATATTTGAATCGACTGACAGCCCTAATAATTATGAATTAATGTGTTGACAATTGTTTTCATTAGCTATTTGTCATGGTTCTTTCTGTGTATGTTTTTTTGTGAGCACCATCAAATAGTTGGTCAAATGTAAGAACTTGTCAGGGACCCTTTTTAGAAGGACGATACATCTCTAGCTGCAAACAATACATTGACCGTTTGGTATTATCAGACAGGGGCTTTTGCACAACACCAGTGAGGTTTCGCTGTATAAATAGTAAGGTGGGAAAAAAGATAAGGCGACTTTGCAAACAGTGTATGATAAGTTCAACCTTCGGTCATACAGTTAAGGTCTCGTCACTGAAATACAGATCATTGAAGCCAGAGTGCCCCAGTAGAGATCAGCTGACTGACCTGTCATGCCTGTTCTCTTACTGTGTAATAGGAGAGTGTGTGTATACGTACCAACAGGGTCACAAAGTCACGGCCTCCAATGTAAATTCAGACTGTGACATTTTAAGCCCCCTCCTCCCCCTTGTCCGACCTCTGTTCGATCTTCCGCACTTTCATCGCAGTCCCTCATCAACCTCCCGGCCTGCCCATACAGTAATCACCGGTCCCGGAGGATTTCCTCTCCTCAACTATCCATCTATCCAGCCATCCATCCATCAATCTTTCACTCCCCGTGTCTATTTGCTCAGCTGCACCTTCATTTATCATGCTGCTCTCCCTTCGACTGTTTTCCTCCTACTTTGCATTGATGTGCTTTTTGTGACCACTCTGGGGAATCATATCTAACCCCCCCTCCCCTCCTGTCCCATCTTCCCTGTCTGCTTCTCTCTCCGGAGGAGCCCAGGTGCACACTGCAGGGCGGTATTAATAAATAAACAGTATGGGGGAGATTTATGATGCTCTAACGCCTCTCCTTGCCTTCCCACCCCCAATGCCTGACGCACAGTGCACTCATCATCAGAGCTTAACGAATCCATCTGGGAGGATCCGCTGACATTTTCTCAGGAGGTGGCATAAGAATGAGTTGGGGCGGGGTAGAGGGGAGCAATTTCTAGTGTTTTATGACAGCACCGGCCCATCCTCCTCTGATGATTTGATATTCGCTGTAAAAATACGCTTCTGCAGTGCTGGGCTCCCTTGTAGCGCACATCCTCCCTCTAACATAGGATGTATCTTCAAAGTGTTATTCTCTGAATGCAATCATTTGTTACTCTACTCCTTATATTTTAGCCCCTCGAAAGCCTCCTCTTTTGTGCAAAATTGGACACAGTGCATTAAAGTGCCACTCCACCAATTTTTACGCATGGTTGTCACACGGAGTACTTACTCAGCCTAACTGTTTTGTATTGTCTTCTGTGGCTCTGAAGGGAGCTTTTCTTAGATCTAAGAGAATATAAATAAATTTGGCTTGGGACTTTTGTAACAGAAAGCCTGTTTTACAAACCTGGGGCGTAGGATTTGCAAAATGTGGGTATTTACTAGGTAGGGCGGGTCTAACAAAAGGCGCTATTGAGTTGCACTTTGGGAACTGTATTGTGTTGAATTATTTTTGGAGCTTGGCTTTGGAGCTTAATCTGGCACCTAAATTACCCACAATGCAACTCAACCACTGACAGTTGGGTCAAGTGACATCACTTGACCCAACTTATCAGGTTTCGCGCCGCTCCCTCTGAAACATGAAATGTGTTTTAAACAACTTATGTCACACAAGCAGTGTGACATAAGTTTTTGAAAATCAGTGGAGTTCCCCTTTAATGTCACTATAATGCTAAATAGCTGGAATACCCCTTTATTAGTTTGTAGTGTACAAAGAATATAGTGAGAAAGGATATGTCATAAGCAAGAATACTTCTACCCAGAATCAATGAACCCACCGATGTTTATGGTTAATTAATATAACTATGACATTTTTAAATAAATCAATACATTTTAAACGTTATTTCATCGTACTTCTTATTCGTTTTTATTTTATTTCATTCCATCAGTTTATATTTTAAAATGTCCATCTTCCGAAGTCTGTTTTCATTTAACAATGCTACTTTTTTTCCGCTAACTTTTTCCATTTTTTTCATAATACAAATTTTCATCACAAAGTCTTTGTCTGTCCATCCAGACAAACACACCAGAGGTAGAGATGCTGTTAGCTGTTGACTCATTTAGACGAAAGCAAGAGCCAATCACAGATAAAAGACCATTTCACAATAATAATAATAATAACATATTTGTGCCATTATCTATTTCTTAATATATATTCTATTAATTTGATATTGAACATTTTGGGTCTCCACAGGGTAGTTAATGATTAATTATGATGAAAAGTCACCAGATCATCAAGATCATTTCACCTTAAGAGTATTTACTTATGGACTGTAAGTGTGAAATCAGAAAAGCTACAAAGGCACAAAGAAAACGTCCCATTGTCTACTCCTAATGGTTGTGCAGACCAAATAGCGGCAAATGAGGGCAAAGTTCAGTGATTTGTTAGGCCGTTCTGTTAAAATATTCAGGAGAATCTTAAGCCACGATGGCCCCATTGTCTCTTCATACATATACACAAACACACTCACACACCTTCTGTATGTATGGCAACACTAAGCTGTCATGGGCCATTAAGACATAGAGTCACTCAGCCCATCCTCCAGCTGGGCACTTCCGCTTTCTAAACACACACTTTCTTCATGTACACATGGCTCAATTATGTTACATAATCGAGATATTTCTTAAACCTTAAACCTTATTTGAAATACTTGACTGAACCGAACAAACATACTGTATGCACCGCCTACAAAAACTCACCAACAGAAAAACACCCTGACTGACAAGTGATCTCTAAAGTGCAGATTAGAAAAACACTCCAGTAATTATCTTTTAACACCAAAGAGAACAGATAGTATCTGGGTATATTAACATACTGAGAAAACAAGACTGTAAAGCCTGCAGTTCCGTCAGGCTGCAAACAAGTTTAGCAGGTATAAGGTCCACCATCTACCATAATATTTGCTAATTAGCATGAAACACAATTCAGCTGAGGCTGATATTAACGTTTCTTAATGTCCTGATGAAGGTCCTTGTTGACCGAAACGTTGACGAATAAAGCAGAGAAAAGTGTGTGCGGGAACAAGTTATTTTTTTTTTTAAAAGTACATATTAGAGGGGATCTACTCCCAGCACCACAAACAATTTTGAGAATGTGCATGTTTGCCTCTCCTTGCTGATATTAATGTTATCAGTTTTGCAGGTATTTGGTCACGAAGCAAAAATATGAAATTTTGACCTGATGATGGTGCTAGATGAAAAGCCAGGGGGATTAAAGTTTTTACAGTTCGTCATCATGGCGACCAAGAATGTCACGGCAATCCATCCAGCAGTTGTTGAGGTATTTCAATGAATAACAGAAATGTCAACCTCAGTAGCACTACAGAGAAAGCCCGAAAATCGCAAACGTCAGTAGAATATATTGTCTAGGAAACAAGACTGGAAAGGTTTGGTGGTAATCCATCAAGATGTTGAGATATTTCACTGAATAAGTCAAGACTTTGACCCGTTGGTGGTGCTAGAAGAAAAGGTCAGAGCACAACCTACGATATATCCTCGTAGGAGCTGGAATATTTGTACCAAATTTCATGGCAATCCTTCAAAACGTTTTCAAGATATTTCACTACTCTGAACCATAAATGTCAACCTCGTGATGGTGCTGGAGGAAAAGTTAAAGCACCACCAAAGTCAGAGGGATTTGTCCTCTTGGGAACTTGAATATTTGTACCAAATTACATGGCAATCCATCAAATAGGTGTCAAGGTATTTCACTCCTCTGAACCATATATATCAACCTCGTGGTGGTGCTGGGGGGGAAAGTCAGGGGATCACCAAAGTCGGTACAATTCATCCTCTTGGGGCCATGCATGTCTGTACAAAGTCCCATGGCAATCCATGCAACAGGGTCGTGTCTAGAAGGGTACCAGCAAATTGAGGAAACTCTCGCAAGATGGTTAAGGTAAGGCATTCACTTTGAATAGTAAAGGTTAGGATAGTTCGTTGGGCAGCGAGTCTTGCGAGAGTTTTTGCAGATCTCAGATCAGATTTCGCAATTTGCAGGTTACCTTCTAGACACAACCATGCAAAAGCTGTCGAGATACACAAACGTAGTGGAGCAAACCACAGGCTATGGATGCACCGATACTGGATCGGATATCGGGCCGACACTGACACATGTACTGTAGCTGGATCAGTGACAACGGGGCCGATCTATTCAATTCAATTCTATGTTTATGTATTATATTGCTGTTTAAGTTTTGACCAATTTGTTGCTGAATTAATAACGTTTCCACTTGAATTGTAATTCCTGTTAATTTTGAAGATTTTTACTAAGTTACTGATATAAGATTTATTGTATTTATTTGATAACAAATAACAATTCAGTAAATTTATATCTATATATTTATTTGCTACATTTTGTTCTACAAAGTTAGGAAAACAATGTTTAAGTCAAGCCTGATGTTGCCTTACACATAAAAGACTGATCCCAGTCACTTCCACACAGTGAGGCATACAGCGTATTAACTAAACACTGGTATTGGATCAGTACTTGATAGGGCATGATGCCACTTAACGTTTGGATGAGTACAGCTGTACTAGGTTCTTTCATTTACAGGCTGAAAATGTCACATAAAATCATATTATCTTATTATATGCTGTATTATTTAATGTATTGGTCCAACAATTTTGATTGTTATTATTTCCAGACCTGCACTGACACTGACTGACTGACTGCACTCTTGCATAGTTTTCCATAGCCATGCCGCACAACACACAACTCCCCTGTGCAATGTGGCCTGGCACACTTTTAAGTGCTCTATTATACACCCTGCAGTGGATGCTAATTGCTCTGGGTTAATTGTTTTCAATGAGCCAAGGGAAGTGTGATCTGATTTCCACGTGGGGGCCCAGGAAGCTCTCAACCTGTTTGTCATGTTGTTGGTTGGTATACAGGTTTGGGCTGTGTGTCAGGCAGCGAGTAGAGAAGATAAGCATGCAGTCCACCCAGTCAAAAAGCAGAAGAATGTGTCACACATATAATATAAGTCACACAGAAAAATGTGTGCTGGTGAAATTTGCAATATCTTTACACTCTACTCTTTATCTTTATACTAGAGATTTTTAAAAATATTTTTGTGAAGGGATTTAGCTGACACTATTATCTAGAACAACCAATAGAGTGCTGCAGAGATGACGTATTTGTGTAGGTCAACCAGGAAGTTAGCATCGCACTGGTTCCCTCGAGAAAAAAAAAAAAGCCAATGGGATTTTTCCATTTGATTTTGGATTATTGGAGAAAATAAACTCTGTGGCAAACAAACGTTTATGATATTTACAAGCAAGATAATCTTCACAAATAAACACCACTTTTACGATTTCTGACGCGTGCAATGCAATCGCCAGAAGTAAAAAGCTAACGTTAGGCTATATAGACAAACTACGCAGCGGTCGCATGAACGCGAGTAACGAGGCTGTGAAGGCGGACGTGTTGGCGTGATGGCGTTTAGTATAGTCTCATTTAGCCACTTGTTAGCAACTGCCCTTTTTTAAGAAATGCAAAAGCTTCAAAATTCACGGGCGGGATATTTTCTGATGTATTTTATGTCATAGAACAAAACATTAAAATGTCTTCATCTTGTGTTAACCGCAGACTTTATTTCAAGCATTTAACTAAAAAACCCATTCAAAAAAAAAAAATGACTTTGAGACGAGAGAACCGGAAGTGCTAAAAAGCGAACTCATTTCTGGGTTTTAGGACTCATTCTTGCGGCACTTTATAGATGCACCAGTAGATGAGGTTTTAATACTGAAATAGCCCAAAATATCTGCCATTTATCAAGAATTATTTAAGATTTGAGAAGGGCCCCAATCCAGTCTCTGGACATTGCAGCTTTATCGAATGTCGCAGGTATTTTTTTGCCTGCAAGCTGGAGAGAGCTGGAGAGTTGGCAACCATGTTTGCATGATGTTCACCATTCAGCAATGTGTGACTCAGCTGTCCGCTTGTCTGTTTCACTTGCTGACCTAGTTGGTCTGCAGTGCTGCTGATCATGTTTGCTGGAAGTTAGAGAAAACATATTCAGGAAGACCAAGTGCCAGGGGGGGTTGGGGGCAGGATATGCTGATGCATCAAGCAGCATGTGTTGTCTCAACATGACAGACAGATTCAAAAGCTGACAGCCACCGAGAAAAACACAATGTCATGCAGTCGTATTGATCTAAAGCCTTTGACATCTGCGTAGGAAGTAACGTTTTTGTTCAGGTAGAGCTCGTGTTTGTTTACATGGAGACTGTGTGTGTGCGTGCACACGACTCGGTCCGCACGTGTGTGTGAAGTGGAAAAACACACCTCGCTGCCACATTAAAAGGCAGGCAGTGGGAGGTGTGAACCAGACACAGAGAGACACGCATGGTCCAGCTTACATTCACTAGACTGCTGCTGTCATTTGGCACAGACAAACAACTGTTTCCAAGCTCCGATAGAAAAACTGCCATGTACTAATAAAGACTTTCTTCCAACAAAGAGCAACACTGGGGAAAAAAAGTGTAGTTACAGCATTCAGCTAGATAAACTGAAGTGTTTAGAAGGTCTTCACAAGCTTAAAAGCGTGGTTTTAAAAGCATGGAAAATCAAAAAGGCAAGAGGGGTTTACCACTTTACTCAGCGGAACGTAATTGTTGGAAACCGGCGGTGCCCACATAAAGGCCAATATCCTGAGCCTTGCTTTGTGTGTTTTGCTCTGAATGAAAGCAGGCATCTCTGGGCCCTGGGGCTATGGGGAAACCGATCAACCTGATGAGGTAGTGCAGAGGGAGTAAACTTCCTCCTCTTGTCTGCTTGTGTGACTGCAAAACATACAGAAAAACACATCTTTGATACCTGTTTTCTGTCTAACTTGTTCAAGGGGATTTCTTTAGGAAGAATGACAAGAGGGCAATTAAAAATACGTTAGAGTTAACCTCGACTTCATAACAAACCCACATTGAAAAATGTATATTTACATAAAACTAGATGAAATTGCTTGTTTAGTTGCAAGTCCCCACAAATCACTAAACATGAGAACTCATTGATCCATTGGTTGATTGATGAGGAGGCATTTCAGCCAGACTGCCCTCCTCTAGCAGTGAGAAACCATTGATTTCAAAGGTTGATTTAGGATGTAGCCACAGCTGTCCATTGGTATCAAACCCAGCAGAGTATCTCACATACCACCTCCATGTGGAAGTAAATAAAAGACAGAAGTATTTGAATTTTAACAGCCACTGGATACTTAATATTGAAATTGACCCCCTTTAAACTCAGTCAGCCCGGCCGCTATTCTGTCATGTTATAGCTTGTAGGGAAGATCGCTAAGTAACGCTACAAAATGATGATAAACTTTGGTGAGGACAAAACTGGCATGGCCATTTTTAAAGGGGTCTCTTGACCTCCGACCTCAAGATATGTGAATGAAAATGGGTTCTATACACAAGTCTCCCCTTTACAGACAGGCCTACTTTATGATGATCACCGCAGTAATGGCGGCGCCACTAAATCACGGAACACATAAAGCGGTTGCCGGATTCGTCTATCGTTTATCCAACCCACTTCAGATGGGCTCTGATGCCAGAAGTGGGTTCAATTGCATTCAGACTTGATTGCCTATCCTGTCCTGGGTTGCCCGGATGTTAGTATTTAAATTTTTTACACTTGAATCTTTAGATCTGAATTTGACCAATCGAATTGGAGCAACCTGAAAAAAAAAATTTAAATCCTGAAACTTGTATTTTTGGATCTGAGTCTGTGAGCATTGAAAGACATACTGTACAGTATATTCAAATTCAGCTTATGAGATTGAAATCAAAATGTTTTATTTTTAAGACAAAGAGTTGAACTCCGGATAAATTAACTCAGACACATTATTTTCAAAGTAAAATATTTCAATGCTATGAATTCAGCGGTGTTTATATTTCAATAATACGTATGCAGTGTGTGTTAAAATTCAAATACTCATCAGTCTTATTTGCTTCCACACTTCCACGCTCATGTTTGGCCAAGAGCACATACCTTGCTTCAACAAGGTGTGAGCTCTTCTTTAGCCTAAATGTGCTACCACTGTATTTAAGTATCAGTCTTAGGACGGAGCAACTCTAACTGGACGGATCCCTAACCTTGACTTTAACCTAACCGAAACCATTAGCCACTCTTGCTATGCTATCCTGGAAACTGATCCATTCTAATGAGGACTATCTGAGTACACATGAAACTTAGCTGTCGGCTGTGCTAACACCCCAGTGTAAACACTGTGTGCACGCATCAAATGGGAGTTAAAAGAAATAGCTAGAAACAGGTAAGTGTAGACTGACAGAGGGAGAATGTGAGAGAAGTCAAGTGACAAAACAAGTCTCAGATAACACGTATAATGGAGCTAGATGTGGGGCAGATTGATGACCAAAAATGATACGCATGAAAACTATTTGTGTCCTAAATCTGAGCTAAAACTATACTGCACAGGTGTTGCTCTTATCTCTGTGGATACTACCAACCCAACCAATTTTTAGGTTGTAGCGGGATCAGTTTTAACACTAGAGTGAAGAGACTGGCATCATATGAAACTAAAGGACCTAAGGAATCCATTGGTACCAACCATGTAATACTAGCTTCTCGGAAAGGAGGCGAAATAACGCTCTGTACTTGCACTAAATTTTGGGGAGGAATAAATGCCATGACCATTTTCAAAGGGGTCCCTTGACCTCTGACCTCCAGATATGTGAATGAAAATGGGTTCTATGGGTACCCACGAGTCTCCCCTTTACAGACATGCCCACTTTATGATAATCACAGTTTGGGGCAAGTCATAGTCAAGTCAGCACACTGACACACTGACAGCTGTTGTTGACTGTTGGGCTTGAGTTTGCCATGTTATGATTTGAGCATATTTTTTCATGCAAAATGCAGTACCTGTGAGGGTTTCTGGACAATATTTGTCATTGTTTTGTGTTGTTAATTGATTTACAATAATAAATATATACATATATTTGCATAAAGCAAGCATATCTGCCCACTCCCATGTTGATAGGAGTATTAAATATTTGACGAATCCCTCTTTAAGGTACATTTTGAACAGATAAAAAAAGGTGTAATTAATTTTCGATTAATCGTGATTAAATATTTAAAACGATTGACGGTCCCACTAAAAATATACATATTTTCCAATAGGGACTCCTTCTGACATCTGAAGTGAGTTTAGATTTACCATGGATCTATGTGGTTGTGTTTAAGACAATATAAACACATACTAAGCCAAGAATACTAAGGAAAATCCTAATTAAGAAAACTAAAAGTAGGCATGATAGTGAGCGTGTATCAAATGCTGTAAAATATGTGGAATGATTTTTTTAAGAATATATATATATATATATATATATATATATATATATATATGTACAGCAACCTGTAGGATAATAGCTGTTTAAGTTTGTTCTCACATTCATCAGTGGGAAATGTGACAAAAATATGACAAAGGTGTTGTTTGGTTGGATTTAGTATGTAATGATTTTGAATGCCCAGTTATAACTCTGGTCTACGCTGGATTATTACAACATCCACACCTGATCAGTGTACATACAGAGATATCGTTTCAACTTGTGACCTGACTGTATTGATTGCACTACGTGCTTAAAGCTTGTTTAAAGCTTGATGAGCCAGCAGAGTGTTTGCCAACTAACCTTTGGAGTGTCCAGTGGAGAATTAATGTAGTAAATGATTGTGTGAATGTAAATGTGGATTTTTCCTCTTCATTGGCTCTTCACCTGACCTGTGGCTTGAGCCAATCATATAATGCTAGGTTTTCTTACTGTGGACAATTTCACTTTTGAAAAACAGGTTTATCCATGGCTTACTGTCACACCCAAAGTGATGAGAGCCATCATTAATGTTATTAGTTACACCTGTGTTCCTGTGTGAGACACAATGTCTGACAAGAGAGAGGTCTACTTGAAGCGTGTGAACAATGACACTTAATGAATGTCATGTTGACATGATCTGTTTGGCAGTCAGACACAAAATACTTTGACATTTTCCCCTAGTTTCAAAAGAAAATGCTTTTAATAGCTGACATTTTGTAATATTTTGAACATTTTGTCCCGTTTCTCTTTGTGTTTCTCTTCAGTAGTCACCATGGTGATGAAGTCAGCAGTTGAGGATGATGATGCTGGCTGGGGGCTGGGCATCCCAGAAAAGATGAAGAACAATGCCAACTGGGTTGATATTACGCATGAATTCAAGGGCGCATGCAAAGGTACAGGCTCTGCTAGTGCTTGCGTGAGTGGAGTGGGTCGTATGTGGGCAGTTATGAAAGGTACTGACGTGTTCCTACTTTTCTCTTTCTCTTGTCCTCATCCTTTATTCATGCAGAGTTGAACCTTGGAGAGTTGCTTCATGACAAACTGTGAGTAGGACAAAGTGCTTTTTGCATACTCACACTTTAAAGAGTCAGTTCGCTCAAATTACGATAAATTATTAGGTGATGTAAGTCAGCCTGCTTCCCCTCCCCAAAAAATTAGCTGATTTCAATGGAGAGTTTTCATGTCCTAAAGTCTAAACTCTGTTTCAGAAACTTCATAGCATTAACAAGACTTTGTAATTATTTGGCTTAAACATGTTTGAATTTAACCATACTGGTATCTTCGCCAGCTATTTGGATCAGTAGGATTTGTTGAACCTTTTGTAAACACGCATACAAAACAGACATTGCACATTCTGCTATGGTGGCAGGTTTGGTTTGTTTGAGGCCATGTCAGCCATAGAGATGATGGATCCGAAGATGGACGCCGGAATGATTGGAAACCAGGTCAACAGGAAAGTGCTCAACTTTGAACAAGCTATCAAGGTACAGTACCATACAATGAAAACAGTAACTTGTCTGGAATCAAGACAGACAGACTATTTTTCTTAATTCAAATGTACTACTCTGATTGCATTGTCTAGTTAAATTAGTTTTCAATATAAACAGTATAATTAACCACCTAGTTCTGAGTTATTTACTCTCTTGTGTTTGTTCTAGGAAGGTGCCATTAAGGTGAAAGACCTCAGTCTTCCTGAACTCATTGGGATCATAGACACATGTTTCTGCTGTTTGGTGAGTTAGCGCTTTGTTATACTGTAAACGTTGTGAGTTTTGTGTGTGATATGAATGTAGAGGTTTGCATTTTACTGACCCATGAAGGACAGATTTTCTCTTTTGAGTAGCTCCCCTCCACAGGGAAAAGTGGGAATTACCACTGTGGGAAACCCAGTACTCATGTGTGCATGTTTGTGTGTATTCCAAGATTACATGGCTGGAGGGACACTCGCTGGCGCAGACTGTGTTCACCTGCCTGTACGTCCATAACCCAGACCTGATTGAGGAGCCGGCTCTCAAAGCCTTCGCCCTGGGCATCCTCAAAGTGTGCGACATCGCCCGAGAGAAAGTCAACAAGGCTGCTGTGTTTGAGGAGGTAAGCAACTTTCTCCAGTCAGTCAGTGTATGTGTTGTGTGTGTGTGTGGCAAGATTTGAGCCATTGTCTAGGCTTTTACATTCCTTGGGGGTCAGGGAATATTTTTTTTATCATTGGTGTTTCTGCTTTGCCCATGTATCACATTTATTTAAAAAATAATTTTAAAATTGCAACTGTGGAAATGCTTATTTACTTATTTTTTTCTGTAGGAGGATTTCCAGGCCATGACCTATGGATTCAAGATGGCCAATAATGTCACAGACCTGCGGGTGACAGGTACAAGTACTGTACTGTGATAGATCATTAAGCCTACAGCTTCACGTGTACTGAGGCCACTGCAGAATAATGCTGTTGGTTCAGATGAACAAAGCTGAGGTAACCCCTGTCTTATTTGTTTTTCCTACCAGGTATGCTAAAAGACGTGGAGGATGAGTTACAGAGGAAAGTTAAGGTATTTGTTCAAATTCTTTGCCATTTCAATGAAACACTGCTGATGAGAATGTGGTTATATCGGTTTCTCCTCTACTGCCTCAGAGCACGCGCACTCGACAGGGTGAGCAGCGAAACCCGGAGGTTGAGCTGGAGGTAAGTCCTCCATGTGTGTGGAGTTTTTGCTTTATGTTAAAGGCATGTTTTTTGGAATAGCATTTAGACCACCCCGAAAGCCGAACACTAGTTGTTTCAGACTGATGCTGTTGCAGTTTCAACATAAAATCCATATGACTACAAGTAGATAAGATAAAGAGCGTCACTGCTCTTTATCAATTTAGCCCAGTATCCCAACATTTCAGCCACAAAGTCAACCTCAAACCCTCCGTCTCAATCTCTGCCTGTTAGAATTTGTTTTCCATCAGAGTGTGGGACTCGTATGACCTTTGGAGACTCTGGAATTTCCAGCTGTTCATTACAGTAGTAATAATAATAATAATAATGAAGCAAGAAAAAACTCAGACCCAAAAATGGACTTTGTCAGGGTGGTCAAAACAAAACAAAAAGTCGGCCTTTAACGATTTCTTGTGCCTTGTAAAGCTTCAAAGACAAATTAGGAAATGTATGTATTAATAGATCTTGTGAAGGGCTCATTGCATGGGTGGAATACGGTCTCAAAAAAGTACAAAATGCAAGTCTCCCTCAAAAATAATCCAAGGCACACTGTAGTGTTTGAACAAAATTAAAATGACCCTGATGAAGACCTATGTTGGTCGCAAGGCATAGGTCATTTTAAACAATTATTGCCATGTAAAATATAGACATTTTAATTGTGTTCAAACACTACAGTGTGCCTTGGATTATTTTTTTAGGGAGACTTGCATTTTGTACTTTTTTGAAACCATATTCCACCCATGCAATGAGCCCTTCACAAGCTTGAATAAGCACAGTACACCTGAAGGATCCAGAGAGCACCTGTATGTGATTACCACAAAGACCCAGCAGCACCTCTCCTCCTTTGTCTTCATATGTATTAATAGCTCTGCATATACACGTGAGCCTGTTTAATGTTCTCATGCTTTATTTTTCCAGCATCAGCAGTTTTTGGCACTTTTCAATAGAATCAAGTTCACACGCCTTCTACTGACTGCACTGATCACCTTTACCAAGAAAGAGGTAACAAACACACACAATTAGACAATTAATGACATGGGTTTTTCAAATGTTCTTCTGCTTATTACCGAGCAGTGAAGAGGATTGTGTGTTGTTAAATTTCTTCTTTGTTGGCGTGTGCGTTTTTCTTTACGGTTGCGTCTTTATCAGACCAGCTCGGTGGGCGAGGCCCAGAAGCTTGTGGCTCAGGCAGCTGATCTCCTATCAGCCATGCATTCCAGTATTCAGCACGGCATCCAGTCCCAGAATGACACCACTAAAGGAGGTAACATACACACTTGCATGCGCACACCTGTCAGCCGTAGAGTCAAGCACATAGTTTGGCATGAATTCACAAACCACACACACCCACACACACCCACACACACACACACACACACACACACACCCACACTCACACACCC
>CAKAOI010051446.1:14172-199622 GCA_916701655.1 Sebastiscus albofasciatus | reverse complement strand
TAGACAATTAATGACATGGGTTTTTCAAATGTTCTTCTGCTTATTACCGAGCAGTGAAGAGGATTGTGTGTTGTTAAATTTCTTCTTTGTTGGCGTGTGCGTTTTTCTTTACGGTTGCGTCTTTATCAGACCAGCTCGGTGGGCGAGGCCCAGAAGCTTGTGGCTCAGGCAGCTGATCTCCTATCAGCCATGCATTCCAGTATTCAGCACGGCATCCAGTCCCAGAATGACACCACTAAAGGAGGTAACATACACACTTGCATGCGCACACCTGTCAGCCGTAGAGTCAAGCACATAGTTTGGCATGAATTCACAAACCACACACACACACACACACACACACTCACACACCCTGCACATGCACAGGATTCAGTTTGAACTAAATTAAATAAAGTATCACACACACATTTTTGCTCCCCAGCCATCCAGTTAAAGGACCAGTGTGTAACAATTAACTTTTAAAATCGACTAATTGTTTCAGTCACGGTATCATCTTCTCAAATGTGAGGATTTTATGTTTTTCTTTGTCATATATGATGGTAAATTTTACATTTTTGTTTGTAATTTCTGTTGGCTGAATAAAACTATCAATTTGGAAAAAAAAAAAATAAATTAACTTTTAATAAGAATGTTTCTTTAGTGTATAAATCACCTGAAACTAAGAATTGTTGTGTTTTCGTTACCTTCGAATGAGCCGTTTATATCTACATACGGAGCGGGTACTCTTCACGGAGTCCACCATGTTGCACCGCCATGTTTCTATAGTAACCCAGAACAGACAAATCCAAACACTGGCTCTAGAGAGAGCCTTTCACGTTGTCGCGTCGGCCACCTTAGTTCTCCTACACGTTTGCCATACATGTCCACACACAGAGCCATTTCCACTCTACTACATGTAGCTGAGGCAGCCTTTTAGGGAAGATGACTTTTAAACGGGACCTGTGTTAATCTTTCGTGTTGTTCTTTTTTCTGTGTATGCTGCAGACCACCCCATCATGATGGGCTTTGAGCCCCTGGTAAACCAGAGACTGCTGCCACCTACTTTTCCTCGCTACGCCAAGATCATCAAGAGGGAGGACATGGTGGCCTACTTCAGCAAACTCATAGAACGCATCAAGACCGTCTGTGACGTGATCAACACCACCAACCTGCATGGCATACTGGTGAACACATTTACAGATCTTACTTTACCTTCTCAACCAGTAACCTTAAATAAGGAGCTTTTGCCATTTTACATGTTTGTTGGATTTTGTAGTTTGTTTTTTTAAGTGGTCATCACCCTGTACATACAAATGCTTTCTAGGACATTATAAATGACAAAGGCTTATGAATTAAAACAATATGAATAGTTTGTTTGTGGGTTTTTTCAGGACTTCTTCTGTGAGTTCAGTGAGCAGTCTCCCTGTGTGCTCTCCAGATCTCTACTCCAGGTGAGTTAATAATACCATTGGGGCTGCAACTAACGATTTTCATTGACAATTAATCTGTTGATTATTTTCTTGATTAATCGATTAGTTGTTTGGTCTATAGAAATTGTCAGAAAATGGTGAAACATTTTGATCAGTGTTTCCCAAAGCCTGAGATGACGTCCTCAAATGTCTTGTTTTGTCAACAACACAAAGATATTCAGTTTACTGTCATAGAGGAGTAAAGAAACCAGAAAATATTCACATTTAAGAAGCTGGAATCAGAGACTTTTTGCTTTTTTTTTCTTAAAAAAATTACCAAAACCAATTAATCAATTATATTATTTTTCCTCTGATGCCTACAGAGTAGGTAGTTTGTATACATGTAATAATGAATATAACCTTTACATGATATATAATCTTATAATTATTAATAATTACAAACTGTTTGAAAACCCAGTGTATTAGAACTAAAGGGATTGTTTTCCTAAATCCAGACAACGTTCCTGATCGATAATAAGAAAGTGTTTGGGACCCACCTGATGCAGGACATGATTAAAGATGCTCTGAGATACTTCGTCAGCCCGCCTGTCCTCTCCTACAAGTACGTCTGTCATCGGTTAAATGATCAAAGATGTGATTCATTTAATGTCACTCACATTTTTAATTTATTTTATTTTATTTGTGTGTGTGTAAGCATGATATGGAACCTCTCTTAAGTGAGCTTATTGTGTCTCAAGATGTCTCAGGCTTATCTATCTTGTGTGTGTGTGTGTCTGCACCCGTCTCTCTCCAGGTGTTGTCTTTTCAACAACCACCAGGCCAAGGATTACATCGACTCCTTTGTTACGCACTGCTCCAGGGTATGTTACCTTTACTGCTCAAAGTTATAGTCTGGTGCATTTAGTCGCTTAGTGAACTTTATGGGCTGCTTTCACTTTTGCATACGTTTGTTTCAGTAGTTGTACAAGTTTAAAAGTGAATAGTTTATGAGGAGAGATGTAAAATAGCTGACTCAAAAGAGAGTGGTGGTATCTAGTGAGATGTAAAGAAGCTATTTTTGGAATTTATCATGATCCCTTGACATGAATAGGCAAGTGGTGAAGCTGTGTGTTTATTTGTTTGTGTCTTGTTTATTCTCCCTGCAGCCGTTCTGCAGTCTGATCCAGATCCACGGACACAACCGAGCTCGACAGAGAGACAAACTGGGTCACATTCTTGAAGAGTTTGCCACACTGCAGGACGAGGTGATGCTGCAGCAGTTTCCTCTTCTTCTGTCCTCTGTACTGTTTTTGCCTTTTGCGCCACGCGAGTTAGGCAGAGATACCTCACCTGCTCTGAGGGCAAAAACCGACTACTTCTTTTGTGCTCTGCAGGCAGAGAAGGTGGATGCAGCCCTGCATAGTTTGCTGATGAAACTCGAGCCTCAGCGGCAGCATCTAGCCTGTCTTGGCACCTGGATCCTCTACCACAACCTGAGGATCATGATCCAGTACCTGCTGAGCGGCTTTGAGCTGGAGCTGTACAGCATGCATGAGTACTACTACATCTACTGGTAAGAGCACACATATGTGTTTGTTGCTTGTAACTCTAAATCTCTCTCTACAGCATACGCGGGTGTATTTTAAATCATCTGTGAATAAATATGCGTTTTGTTTTTTGACTGTAGGTATCTGTCTGAGTTCCTTTACGCGTGGCTGATGTCCACTCTGAGCAGAGCCGACTCCTCACAGATGGCAGAGGAGCGGATTATGGAGGAGCAGGTGAAAGGACGCAGCAGTAAAAAGACCAAGAAGAAGAAAAAAGGTACGCTCTATTGTAGCCTCTGTGGCTGTGAGTTTGTCTCAGGGTATGACAACACCACGTTAACCAAAATCTGCATGTCATCCTCTGCAGTTCGCCCTCTCAGCAAGGAGATCACCATGAGCCAAGCGTACCAGAACATGTGTGCTGGCATGTACAAGGTAGGACATCAATACAGACCCACTTTTGACCCCTACTCTCTCCTATTTGACATATACAGTGTTATCCATCCTCTTTCTCTCTCTCTCCTCAGACTATGGTAGCTTTGGATATGGATGGGAAGGTGCGTAAGCCTCAGTTTGAGTTGGACAGCGAGCAGGTTCGCTACGAGCATCGCTTCGCCCCCTTCAACAGCGTGGTCACCCCACCACCTGTGCACTATATCCAGTTCAAGGTACTGTTGGTTTGGATGTAATTCATCCAGCAGGGTCTCCACATTTTCTGCCTCCCCTTTCTTTTGAACCCATTGTTCTCATCCTTTCTCCTCCACTCTTCTTTTCCCTCACCATATCACCTTTCCTTTTTGAATTGTTTCCTTTTTTTACTCCCCTTTGTTGGACTTGCACTTCAATGTCCCTGCTCTATCTCTGACGTTGCCCCTTCTTTCCCTCTCCAGGAGATGTCTGATCTGAAAAAGTACAATCCTCCGCCAGGTTCCGCTGACCTCTACATGGCCGCCAGCAAACACTTCCAGCAGGCCAAGCTCATCCTAGAAAATGTGCCGAGCCCAGACCCTGAGGTCAGGAAATTGAACTATTGTAAAATAAATGCCTGCTCTTAAAGGTTAAATGTTGCTGATTTTCAACCAGCTCTGTGTCATCGCAGTGTGTGTAGATGAACGTGGTTTGGCTTCCCTCCGTGTAGCCCGGCAGATGAACAGCACCCTGCCTCCCCCCTGTATTGCCAGCGCCCGGAGCTCCCTGCTCATTTGTCGTTGGCAGGGAGCTTCGGGCGCTGGCAACACGAGGGGAGGCCGGGTGCCGTTCGTCTGCCCACACTGCGATGAAACAGCTGGTTGAAAAAAGTTCCCTTTTTTTTTTTAAAGCCTCTGAACACCCACACAGGTGTGACCTCTTCTCAGGACTGTGTGGGCGTGTATAGACTAATTGAGTGACGTCTGCCACCTGTGGCAGTCGACAAATTAAGATAACATAAGATAGACTTTATTGTCCCATAGGAAACTTGCCTTGGACACATACAGTATCTGCTCTTAAGAAATACAAAATAACATAGTGCATACCTACAGTACTTGAATAGAGACACCAACCAACAAACTGCACACTGCCTGTTATACAACACACCAGTAGTCATTAATAATAGTGTACTATGTGCAGTAAAAAAAGCAGCCTCATTAACATAGAATAACATAAAACGTACATGTGTACAGTTGAGATAAAAGGCAGCGTTGCAGGGGTTAGGATCTGGCCAGCTTGCCGTTCAGGGCTTTGGACAGGGGGACAAAGGAGTTCTTAAAGCTGTTGGTCCTGCAATTTGGGATCCTGAAGCGTCTGCCTGAGGGAAGGAGTTGGTACTCAGGAGGACATGTATGGGGTCACACACCTTTTATCATTTTGATTGGTAGAAGGAGATTTGAGATTTGAGCAGAGGTCTAATCAGCCAGAAGAACTTAAAACACCTGTGGGTGTGTACAGAGGCTTTAAAGTAAATGTTGTGTAGTTTGATTTTCATTTGTTAAGGAGCTACGAGTCCCCAGATTCTTGAGCGTAAATTTATTTATCAAAATCTATTCCTGAAAAGATTTTTCTCATCTGGACCTGTGCTACTTTTTGGTAAATCAGTCAGTATGACAGCATTCAAACCATTCAATCATTCAAAAGCAGCCTCAGTTTTATCGGGTCACAAAGTGAAATGGTTTGTTTGTACTTGTTTTTACCTTTGCTCAACTGCTAATAACCAGTTAATGATTTGCTAACAGGTGATCCGTATACTGAAGGTGGCCAAGCCCAACATAGTAGTTATGAAGCTCCTGGCTGGAGGGCACAAAAAGGAGACCAAGGTAACACAACACGCACCCCTGGATTATCATTTGCTTCTGTGGATACAGTTTTGTGTATAATCGACGTGTTAGGCTTATCTTAATGTTGGTTAATGGTCCATGTTGTGAAGTAAAATGCCTTTTTTGCCTCATTAGGTGCTCCCAGAATTTGACTTCTCAGCTCACAAGTACTTCCCTGTGGTCAAGATTATCTGATTCTGCTCTGCACCGCGGGTTGATTGCAGTACGAGAGTGTCATCATAAAGACCATCAGCCACTGTAGACCGTACCCTCAACTGAACCTCACCTAACTGTAAAGGAGTGTTTGATACACCCGATTCTTTTTTTTTCACCGGAATGAGAGATGAAACCAGATCAGAGAACTCACAACTGGACCTAAATGACTGACAAGATCCACATCTGCACCTGTGAAAGTTCCTGTTGTTTGTTTGTGTGTGTGTGTGTGTGTGTGTGTGTGTGTGTGTGTGTGTATATGTGTGTGTGAGTGCGTGTGTGCGCACGAGTCAGACACAAGTCGAGGTGCTTTTGCTCAAGGAACTGGCCGATGGAAGCTTTTCTAAACTGCTTCCAGAACAGTTTTACGAAGGCTGTAATGATGAGTGTATGTCATTCAATCATATGAAACCTTCCTTTGTATTTATGTGCTTATCTGAATGAAAATGTTTCTGAATGGACTGCAGTATCTTGTTTTACCTCGTACAGCACCAGTTTCATGCGAGTACTGGGTGGCATCACTGGGACAATCTGCAGAGGAAGAACCACTCACACTGTTTATAATCCTGTAAGTGCAGAGTAAAGTTGCAACACACTTAAGAGATCCAACATTCACAACTGACAGCAGTGGTAGAGATACAGTACTTTCCATGCCAGGGAACCATCTGCACTGCTTCCTCAAACGAAATGCCAGCAGCTGTCACACATATCAAGACCATAATAAAACATGTCTTTACTTATTATGTCGTTTAATTCCTTGCTGGAACAGGATTTCACGTTTTCAGTGATTTGTTAAGACAATAAAATCCATTTAGGACACAAAGTGAAAAACTTATGAGCTGTAACATATAGATTAGTATTTTCAAAAACGCCTTTTAAAAAGTAGGGTGACAAGGTGTCCCACTTTACAAGGGACTGCACAGCCTTTTTAGTAGTTATGAAGTCCCAAGTCCCACATATTGAGACGATGTCCTACATTTTCATTGGCTCTAGTTTTCAAAAGTCAAACCACTGCAGGACAGACGCTTTTTTAAAATCTGGCCTTTATCCAATGGTTGTGAAGAAAGCAGGGAAGGCTGTCATCACGGGGCTGTGTTTGCTGTCAAACTACACACACGTGGGTCAAGTGCAGGTTAACCTTTCACCGTCTTTGCTACGCTCTGCCAAACAGGGAAAATTGCAAATCACCGCAAAGTCACAAGCTGCAGATTTAGGCGGAATATGATGGAAAGTACCACAAAGTAAAGGAAAAGCAGCTACAACAAAGACTGTGAAACTACTTATAAGTATTTATAAGCTGGTGGATAGTGAAATCTTCCAGTTATTTTTCAATTCATTCAATTCAACACAGTTCATGTGAGTCTCACAAGAAACGTGCAGCTCAAAAAGAGACGTGCCGATCTATGGATGCATTCGGGCAAAGCATGGAGATGTTACAAGATGAGGGACAGAATAGAAATGTTTATTATTCAAGTTAGATAGACATTATATCAAAATTGTAGACTACCTTTCAGGCTTGGTAACGTGTCCCACACAAACATACTCTTTGTCCCACATTTGGTTTGTTGGGATCTGGTCACCCTTTTAAAAAAAAGTGTACATTACAATACATGGCATGCTGAAAAATGGTGATCATGCTTCATGTCTCCTCTAATTGTATTTAGACATGTAGTAAACAGTGATCTCATGAACAAATTAATATAGAGGTACAGCTGATAAAATATTTTTCTCGACTTCTGAAATTAGCTCCCTGAAATTCTCTTTTTGCAATATACTGTATGTGTGACTCACACAGACAGTGAGGTTTTATTGTGTTCTGCTACCGCTTCATAAGTAAAACTGATCTGAATTTACTCTAAAAGCATCGAGATACACACCGTTATTGTGTTATAGTTTTAGGATTTGGGGGTACTTTAACAAAATTAAATAGCATACTCTGAAGTAGTCATAGTAGACACTTGATAGATAACACATGATGCACTTCGATAGAATTTGTTTGCTTCAGTAAAGATAAGTTTCTGTTACCTATCCAATGTAAAGTACAAAACCACCGTAACAATACGTGGAATTGACCTACTTTAATCTTTTTAGTTTACTTCCAGTAAACTACTTTAACATGAAACTAAGTTAATATGGCAGGCGATTATGAATCTAAATGAAAATATATGAGATATGTGCCCTACAGTAGATGGGTAGATGGGGCAGTGATATTTTAAGCTTATTAATTTACACATTAACACAGTTAGCCAGCTGTCCTTTCTGCATGTCTCAGTTTAAACTGCGTTGCTTTTAGCCTGGATTATAATTTTTAACTCCTTTGTATTTGTGTTATATCATTTTACAATCCGTGCACCGAGCTTTGATTGGTCAGTAGGCGGTGCTTTCATACGAGCTGATCTCTTATCTCGAACATAACCTGCTCCGGAACAGGGTAGGTGTTCAGCATCGGTCACCATGGCGATCTACCCAGATAAGAAGTGAACCACCGTAGTAGGACTGAAAAAGTTACCTCACTAACCCCAAATCCCTGGACAAAGTTTGTGGTGTCTGCCTTCTATTACCTTCCTCGCCACTCCCTCACAACACTCAATAAACCTTCCTTGCATTGGTATGACCATGCATGTAATTTGTATTGTTTTTACCATGAATAATGGTTACACCAAACAATAACTCCCACATGAAACCATGTCTTGATAGTGGTAATAAAAACATTTTTTATTCTCTATCATCAATAAATCCTATGATCATTTAAACCTTTCACAAATTTACAGAATAAAATAAAATAAAAATCAAACAAATGAAATCAACAAAGAAAAACTGAATCCAATTTATAAAAATCAGAAAACATTTTCTCTCCAGGTACACTGACTTGTAGTTCAGAAAAAATGGGACTTTTTACACCAACAAGCAGACGAAGCTTTCTGGAAAAACAAAGCAGAAGTTGTCAAAGTTTTGCAGCATCATTCAAACAACAAAACCAACAACAAATAACAGCAACTTTGAAAATAAAATGACATAATAAAAATCTGGAAACATATTTTCCCTACGACATTGACCAAAGGGGAGACAAAAAGGCAGACAAAAGACACTTAGACATAAATAAGAGTCCACGTTCAAGAGGTTAAACAGGAGTGCTGATGTGTGACTGGTTTGAACACACACACACACACACTGTGTCATCAGCACTCCTATTCCTATATGTATTTTTACGGTTGCTTTGAAACATGATGGCCAGGCCCACATTTAATACAATTAAAAAAAAATAATAAGTTAAAAAAATTGATATTACTTAGGGTGTGAAATTATCTTTGAAATGTGAGACAATATGAACTCTCACTGAAAAATGTTTGAAATGATATACCACTATTTTCTTTTTTATTTGTGTTCCTCAAAAATGACTGAAATGTTGTTCCCAATACCTTACGGCTCTTAATCGGGTTCGATGTGACAAACACATGGTTTTTAAATCCCAGTCAAGTTCTCAAAGTTTCCAAGACATCAAATAACACACTGATTTTAGAAGGAAAGGAACACATAAAAGACTGTACTACACCATCTTATCTTAGCTTTTTGGTAGGAAGCTTACATTATAAAAAATGTAATTTTGTTTTGAATAGTTTACTAAAAATAAGCATGAAACAGTTTTGATAAAACCTTTAAGGATAATATTTTTGTTCATGGGGTTCAAGCTGTCAACAATGTTCCTCTTGTTATTCTAAATGTTCCATATACTGTATATCCTGTATTTGCATCTTCATTGAAGCTAACGCATGTCATTATTAAGTCAAAACCAAGTTTTTTTTGTAATGTCGGAACCTTTACATAAAAAGGCAAACTCTATAGGTCTTGTGCATTTTATCATTCATGATAGAGACATGTTGCTAGAATTCAGCACATGTTGAGAAACCTCAGGATCTTGACTTGTATATAAGTTAGGTTCTCTGGGATTGAATAATGCCTGTGAGCAGCTGAGCAGCTTCATCCTTAACTTGAAACAGTGGAGTTGAAGACATTAAGGGTACTACATGATTTAGGAAATGACTGTTGATGATAAGTCAAAGCATTATGGAAATGATGGTAATTAAGACTACAACATACTGAGCAACTGTGGGTATTAAGTCAAAGTCACCACTTATAAATAAAGTATCTGGGAAAATAAAAGTAAAATTCATCTGTCCTGTACAAAATACAAGGCAACAAAATATCCCGCCACAACGTTTTCCTAACTTTTAGTTATTTCTGATGCCTGATATTAGTTTATGTTTGCGCTCGAGCTCACCCAAACGATTTCCAGTCTAGTGCAGCTTTAAGTTGACTGATAAATTTAAGCCCAGCTACCGAGTAGTTCACATGTGCAGGGGCCCTAAAGCACAAACCAATGTTCCTGCTTCACAAAGCAAATCCACAAAATATACAGTCCATTCAAATGAGCGGATCGCTTCACTGTGTCAGAAGCAACTGACCGTCGGGGGAAACTGATGTACACAGAATCAATAAGGCATGCGTTATAATAAAACCACATTGTTGATGTACTAATATCATCCAGGGGTTCCAAACTATTCCCTTCATTATAACCTAGAACTGTTTTTTCGGTTTTACTGATCCCAAATGTTGAGCACAGCACACATTGTGACACTTTGTGGTCTGAAATACAGCTGAAACTTAAAGCCACCAAAATGCCAAAAGCAATTCAGCAAAGTGGCGCTTCGGAGATGACAGCTCATTGATAAAAAAAAATGTCCAGTTACAGCAATTATAATATAGTATGTTTAAAACCTGACAGCTAGTCAGCATATAATCCAGAAGGTGAATTTGCCCATTTGTTATGTGGCATGTCTATTAAGCCAGCCTCACCTTTTTACAGCATTTTTGGCTACATGGGAATCAAAAGAAGCTGCCGTTTTTTTGTTTTTTTTCCCTCCTAACTGGACTCAGCAGTCAAACAAAAACTTCAGCACATGTTCTCAATTTGCTGTAGTTATGGAAAGCCTCATTTGCAGTCAGCTTCCTTTTTACGAGAGACTGTCTGTGTACAGGAGGAACTTAAGGCATTGCTGAAGATGCTGTTGAACCTGTGCTACAGAGTTCTGTCATTGGGATCACTGAGATCATTTACACTGACTACAGTATTTCACACCTCATAACCCTATAAGGGTGTGCACATTATCCTCACTTATAATTCATCATTTAAGTTACAGTCATTACAGAGTGAACATAAACAACACATCTAATCACATAATCAAAAATCTACTGTTTTCCAGGGATGTTGAGATGTTCAATTTTTTTCAAGCCAACCGGTGTCAAGTCTTGAGATGAGACCATAAAAACACCTTGGGGATTTATGTATACAGTGAAATATATGTGAATGGAAACCATGAGTGTACATGCTTGGCTGACATTTGCATCTATATGATATCTGATAACATTAAATCAAATCAAATGTACAGAATCCAATTAAGGTGACAAATAAAAGACAGTCCAGGAAGCGAGTGCTTTTGAAATTAACTGCCCAGCCTAATGTCGCAAGTCTCCCTTGTTTTGTGTTCTCTGTGGTGTTTGGAAGGGTTGCATTAACCTGTATGGTGCTGTTGTTCTGTTGTGCTGAGGTGTATAAGGGGTCCTGCTTCCTTATGTGGTGTCTTACAGCCCTGCAAGAAAAAATAAAAATTGTGTTAATAACACAAGCATACCTGTGGTTTATATTTTCTATTGATATAGCAGGCCTACATTAAAACTGTATTTTCAAAAGATCTAAAAAGCTGCATTACCTTTTATAAAAAAAAAAAAAGGTGTGTCACGCACAAAAACATTACAAATGTCCAAAGGTAAACGCCGTGTTAGTGATATAGTCAGCTGAACTGGAAAATCTGATATTTGAAACCAGATTTATTTCCTCAATCACCATTCCCCCAAGGAAAATAAGAACAATGAAGATACAGCATTATTATGTTCTTCTTATTATTATGTTCCCACAATCACCTGTGTCGGGCAGACTTTGTAAGGTAACTTCATCCTACTGTACAACCGGTTTAGCCACAAGTTGCTACACTTCAGATTAACCTGTGCTCGCTTTACAGAAATCAGATCTATCTTTGCATAGATCGTTGTGTTTTAAACCTCTGAAAGAACAAGTTTAACTGAACCAACAGAGCAACAACAGCCTCATGATGATCGACGTTGAACTGTTGTCAATCTGCTGCCGGGAAATATATGATGATGATCGATCTCGGAGATCGGCAGACGTGAGCAAATGTCTGAACTAAAACCTTGCAGTGATTCTTAACAATTACAATGAGTGACATGTTGAGTCGATGTCATTATACTATAAAAACATGAAGAACAAGAAAGCGAGTGACTGTCAGTGAGGAAGACATCTGTGTGTGTGTGTTTCAGTGTGTACCTTAGATTCGAGCAAGCTCAGCTTGTTTGTCTGCTTCAAACTCGCCTTCGTTCTCATCGTCTCCATTGTAGTCGGCCAGCTCCTCCTCCATGTCTTTATCTATCAGAGAACAATGTTGTTATTACCAGGAAACACACACACACAAATCCCTTTTCAGCACAGTTTCTTAATCTTTATCCGTAAATAACTATCTTTAACTCAAACTTAAGCCTTCAACTGGTCAACTGAGGATATACTCACTCACTCAGCTCTCTCTCTCTATATATATACACACACCTATTCTATCAAGACACACACACCTATATTTTCAGCCAGTTTACTCTGCTGTTGTTTCTCCAAATCGACTCCACCCACGACTTGCTCGTCTGCGTCATATTCGTCTGGCTCCTCAAGTTTCAGACCGTTAGGAGTCTCATCTGCCTTCACCCGGCCAATCAGCATGCCTTCCATCCCAGGGTCTGCCTCTGCAGATATTACCAAATTGTTGTTTAATTTTATCAAAATGTCATGCCTGGATAGTAATAACAAACTAGTTAACTGGTTTTCAGCCATCTACCTTCTGTCTGGGCGCCCTCTTCACGAGCATCCATCACCTCCATGTCTTTATCCTCAGTCAGGTTGTTCTTCAAAGGTTCGCTGGTCTCTGCCTCACCCTCCTCTGTTTCCAGAGCTTCCTCTGGTGGGAGCAAAATGTCCTGCTTGACTGCGACAGCAGAAGGAACAGACTGGGGCTCTACTTTGGAGAGATCCTCCTCAGGAAGCAGGTCCACTTGGGCATCTGGAGCTGGTAAATAACAAGGCAGGAAGCACCAAGTGTGAGAGTGAACACCTGTTGTTGCAAATCTACATACAAGTCTACAAGATATGCAGGGATGCACAACATGCAATGGATATACATACACACATGTAAATATTAGTGTTATTACACGCTTTTAGTTAAATTTCAGTTAAGTCACCTTTATCCACGATGATCTCATTGGTCAGTAGTTCAGGTAGGTCATTTTCTTTAGGCTGAGAGAGGCTTGGTGTGTGGCTTACAACAGTTGATGTCTTAACTGCATCAACTCCAGCCATGACTGCTCCATCTTCTTTTGCTGTTCCATCCACTGCGTTTTCCTGCTGAGGATTAAACATCATCATATACCACAATCCTTGTTTACGTCATCAAAACTGCTGCATGGACAACGATCGCGTAAGTAAGAAACGTCACAGTCAGTCAATGCTATTAGATCTGTTTATTATATACACTTAGTGACCAGAAAATCAGAAACCCTGGCTCTGCATCTACTGTAAGTGGACCAGTCTTGTTTTGCTAGATAAATAGGTGCAACATCAACTCCATTTCTCAGATTACATGTAAACAGACTACAGAGAATGATTAGAATCAGAATCCAGTTTATTGCCAAGTAGGTTTTCACGCACAAGGAATTTGCTTATGTAGGACAGAACCTGCCAAAATCTGAAATAAATGACACGATAAATAAATGAATATGTCATTAAATGAACTAACAATAATATTAAAAATAAATGTAGGCCTTAATTAATGAATAAAATGTGACATAAATTGATATTTTAATTTGCTTCTTTATTTATCTTCGTATTACTTCCCCTATCTATTTACTCTTCTATTTAATTTTACCTTCAATTTATTTATTTCTATTAACTTTTGAATTTATTTATTTTTGCATTTATTTAAAATGTATTTATTCATGTATGTATTAAATTATGTATTTATTTATTTCTGCAGGCTTTTCCCTTTGAAATCCCCTCCTATTTATTTCCCCAAACTTATTGATTTATTTATACATTTCTTTATACGTTTGTTTTTAAAAAAAAAATGTATGCATTTTTGCCTCATTAAGCAAATGATGGGGCTACAATGAACAAAGGAGTGGATGCCCTGATCCCGATCCTGTGGAAAGACTGTGGACGTGTAAATATGGTTAACATACTTTCACATGGTTCACTGTCAAACAGGAAAACGAACTTACCTGTGATGTGACACCTGAAGGAGTGATGAGCTTCTCCATCTTCTTCTGAACTTCAAGTTTAACAGCGGCCACTCTCTCATCACACAACTCCTTCTGGGACAGGACCTGGGACTGACAATGGGTCCTACACATGTGTACAAACACACACAGACACACACACAAGTACACGTTAACCGGGAATGACAGATTAATATTCACTGGACTGATGCGATTAATAAAGCTGAGCTAATTATTGTGGTTATTGTCAATTATTCATATCAAGAGGGCAGCAATTAACATAGATGGAGATTTATCTTTATCTCCTTTCAAACAGACCTGTATAAATGAAGGAATCTTTTTCTTACATGTCATAAGTGAGTTTGTTGTTGAGGGTTTTGATGTTGCCTTGGCAACCCTGCAGCTCCTTCTGAAGCTTTCCCAGGTCATCACTTAGCTGATTCATCTGACCTACAGTACAGACACACACAACACATGAAGAGCCACATAAGTACTGAAGTTTTTTCTGCAGAGCTCTGTTGGCTGCTAATGCAATGCAATTTTTGTGAAATAGAGGTCAACAGTTACCTTTGAGTTCCTGTATGGTTTTGGTACTGGAGGAAATGTTCTGCTGCAGTGTGCCCTAGAAGTAAAAACACAGAAACAATCAATATTCGCGGTTGCTTTACAGTTGGTATGTTTCTTTTGATAATGTGTGAGTTTAGAGTGAGCAGAATCAAAGCCCTCTGTGGCAATTAGTTTATAGACGGTAGTGTAACGTGCAATTTGTCCCTGTTGCATTTTATCAACATTTAAACTGCCTGTGTGTGTGTGTGTGTGTGTGTGTGTGTGTGTGTGTGTGTACCTTCTCTTGGCTGCAGGTGTTCTGAGATCCTTCCAGCTGTCTCTTGTAGAGGCTTTCTATGTGGCTGATCTGCTCCTTCTGTCTCTGGATCTCCACCTGGAACTCATTCTTCTTCGTCTCCACCGCTCCTCGCTCTGCTGCGCCACGTCGCACCTGGCCTTCCAACTCGTACAGCTTAGTCTGTATCACACACACACACAAAGACAAAAGGTAAGGCAATGATAACAACAATCTGACTGTGCAGTTAAAAAATGAAAAAAGAAACACTGGGTATTTTACAGATTGACAGAAACTAATGACAAAATATAAAGCACACTGGCTGTTGTTTGGGAGTTTCTTCTTTATGCCACTTAAACCCAGCACAGTAAAAAAAAAAAAAAAAAAAATCAGTAACTATGCCGCAAAGGTTTCTACAAAACAGCAGAAATGTTTGGGCCTTAAGTATATTCCTGTTGCAAATAAGCAAGGCCCATTATGTTAGTTGCTTAGTAACTTGCATTAAAAGGATGTGGTTTGAAAGATGTAACATACAAAAAGAACTTCCCACACACGAAACCATGAAACCCTGAAAAAAAATCTGAAAACCAAATGAGGAACTCATGAGGCCTTTTTAACTTCTGTTTCATCATCATTATACAGCATGCAAACTGTAAACACAATGTTTAGGAAAAGGCTAGAAGTTGACATTTTCAAGATCTATTCTGAGAGAAAATATGAATTGATCGGTGATGATTTCCAACAAAAGATGCTTCAAACTACATTCAACTTATAATCCATGTAGTGTTCACTCCAGAGCACAAGCTAGCCTTTTAAGATTTTATAGCATCTTTAAGGTGATATTTGCATTGTCCACTACGGTTAGAAAACCACAGAAACACACACATAAACACTTATAGATGAACCTACCTGTAGCTCCAGGTTGCGGGAGCTTGATACCCAGTAGTTAAAGCCCAGAACCAGGATACAGGCAATCAGAGCGCCAATCATTAGAGGGGGTGATCTTCCTCCACGACGCCCGTTTCCCAGCCCACCCATAGCTGCCTACAAACTGGACACACACAAACCACAGCCAGGGTCAGCACACTTTCCATTAAATCTATAATTGCATGTTTTAAACAAGCATTTTCTGTCTGTGAGCCCTGAATCACATCTACTATTTGAAATTGGTCAGCTGACATGAGGCTAGTTGTTGCTGATAACATGGCTAAGGTCATTAAAGGAGTCTACAGGTGTTTTGGTTTTGCAGGTTGCTTATAGACATGTAACAAGCTCACATGCCAGGCCTGCAAGTCGCAGTGAGCTACTTCTGCTTGTAAGCAAGCTATTGTCACTCCATGGTGTCAGCAAAAACACAGAATGCAGGAAATGTTATGTGATCATAGACGTACTACGTGCAACTTTGTTTTGAGGTGCACAAATATTAAGACCACGTTTTAGAGAACATTCATGATGACGCATGTGCATTGTATTGCTTAATACTGAACACTATGGAGCAAGAAGAAGATCTCAGTTTGTTCCCAACAATCCTGTCTCAGTTAAAATACCTGCAAGATGCTGAGAAAGCACACAATAACAGGATATTCCCAGGGACACAAAGGTGCTAAAACACACAACAGGTATTCACCCTTACCAAAGATCCTAAGCCTGATATACTTTCATTTCACTGGTACAGTATCATGTTGTCTGGTGTTGTCTGGTGGTGGCAATGCATAATGCAAACCAATAGGCTGCCTATCCATGCCTGGGTTCCTCCCATCATGCAAATGCAGGCAAGACCCAGGTGCAAACAATGGTTTAGAATAGTACAATGTAACCTACAAGGTAATTTACTTCATGCAAATTAATCATAGACTGAAATACAAAACACACGCCATAGTCAAATCATAATCGGTGGCTATAAATCAAACACCACAAAGAGATACCTTTAAGTTTAAAGGTCCCATATTATAAAAAAGGGAGATTTTCCTGTTTTTTATTATAAAGCAGGCTTATGTCCTATATAAATACTGTGAAAGTATCGAAACACTCAATCCACAGGGAAATACACACAGCCCGTATTCAGAAACTCTGCATTTGAAACAAGCCGTCAGGATTTCTGCCCATTCGTGATGTCACAAATTTACAATATTTAGACCTTTGACACAATTTTAAACGTAATGCGCTAAACGGAGCGTTTAAGACAGAGGGTAAATACAGGCATGTTCAGGCTGACAGTATGAGAAAATTAAAGGGTTTTTTGAATATTACAGCATGTGAACATGTTCTAGTAGAAACACAAAATACAAGTATGAACCTGAAAATGAGCACGATATGGGACCTTTAAGACAAAGTTAATACATATAACGTTTAACAGTTGACATTTACCTTATAGGAGAAATAGATGCCTCGTATTAACCTAGCTATAATGATGCTGATAGTAATGTCAATGTGTTGTCACACAGCAGCAGTAAGGTAACAGGAAAGAGGTTGCACAAGGGAGTCAACCTCAGCTGAAGATTTCAATTTCAATTTCAAGCCCTTTATTGTCATTGTAAGTACAACGAAATTAGATTGTGACAATCCCACAGGTGCTAAAAAAGATAATACAATAAAAAATAGATAGTGCAATATAAATATAAAAAAATATAAAAGATAATACAATATAAAATATAAAAATACAATATGTATAATGATGAGATGACAGTTTTGCCAGATTATTGCACAAAGTGTCTGTTAGATAATTATATAATTATTGCACAGCAGCATGTAATTATGGCACAGAGCGACAAGATGACAAATATATAGTCTATCTATGTGATGACAAATATACAGTCTATTTATGTGACAAACAAACACTGGGGATCACTGCTAGTAAATCACATCACAGGCCTGAAATCAGGTTATACCTAAAACATGTGAAGTAAAGATAGTAACCAGACTGATCTTCTTCTCCTTCTTCTTACAGTAAACAGCTAACGGTAGACAAAAGGGTAATTCAGGTCATGCATTAACGTTATAACCATGACGTTAGCTGACGTTAACAGCCATCACACAGTAGTGTGTAGAAGATAAACCGTTATGTTGCAGTATACTTTATCAAAATATTGACAGACAAACTGACAAAGAGGATTAATGAACTAACAAAGCATAATTTGTCCCGTTTTTACTATCTGAGTCAATGCTAAGAGCAACTAACATTGCAACATAACGCTAGTGTCGTTGTCAACCTATCTAGTCCCCAGTCGCCTCAGTTAGCTGCTAACGCTAGTAACGAGTATCTCTCTATAACTTACCCGGTTTAGACTCGACAGTCACAAAGCAGGAGTTAAATGTTGAGCCGGGGATATGGCGGGATACTTGGTGATATGTTTCACAGTCTAGCCGCGTCTCTCCAGTGTGATTTATGCCTAGAAGAAGCACCGATAGGTTGTTAGCTCGTCTCCATTATTGCCATACAAACAGCACAGTCTCTGGTTGGTCTCTCGTTGGTTGAGTCTTGCAGACACAGGACACTCAGGTGGTGCCTTTGCGTGCTGTAGGAAAAATGACGGGTATTTCAGGGGTCTGCAACCTGCGACTCTTCAGCTCCTCTCCAGTGGCTCCCTGTGGATTTATAAACATGGAAATGAATAACTGTGTTTTGTTTACATTTTAATTTTTATTTATCATGGTTGTAGGTCTATGGTACGACGGTACGATGGAGTATTAGGGTCACATTGAGGAAAGAAATGTGAATAAAGTCATATTATTACAAGAAAAAAGTTGTAATATTATGATAATAAAGTCAAAGGTTTATGAGAAAAAAGTCATAATATTATAATAAAGTCAAAGGTTTATAAGAAAAAAGTCGTAATATTATGATAATAAAGTCAAGGGTTTATGTGAAAAAAGTCGTAATATTATGATAATAAAGTCAAAGGTTTATGTGAAAAAGTCGTAATATTATGATAATAAAGTCAAAGGTTTATGAGAATAAAGTCACTATTATAAAGAACTAATTTTACGTGTTATTTTCTTTCCGTAAAGTTATGACAAAATTAGTAAATTTATTCTCGTAATATTAAGACTTTATTCTCGGTAAGTTATGACTTTATTCTCGTAATATTAAGACTTTTTTTCTCGTAATATTATGACTTTATTCTGTAAATCTCAGGTGTTTTTTCCCTCATTGTGGCCCTAATACTCCGTAGTCCATGTGCACTTTGGCCCTCACTGCATTAGACTTATATACTAAATACTTAGACTATAAACTGTGTTACCTTCATCACAATGATCAAATGTTTTGCGGCTCTAGACAGATTTTTTTTTTTGTTGTTGCCTAAAATGGCTCTTTTGATAGTAAAGGTTGCTGACCCCTGGGTTATACCATCATTTCACGAGTAAAAAAATACTCCAAAATACATTTAATCCCCTACATTTGCTATACAAAGTATTTCTGTAAGATTGACTTCTACAGTAAAATAACAGTATACATTTCTGCTGCAGTCGATATTTTAATTGTTCGACTTGTCAACTGCTGATTACAGAATAGTACTATAGTTTACCGAGAGCATTTGAAGGCAGCACGGGCACTGTTCAAACACAGGTCCAGTGTAAGTCACCTGTTAATGCTAGAAATATTACCATAAATCAGGTTAAAAATGCTAATCAAATAAACTAGACAAAAATACTAAAATGAATAATGATTAAAAATAAATTATGTTTAATGTTTAATTCATGTTAAGGAAGTAATCTACATTAAAATAATTGTCAATATTTATTAAAAAAGGATGGAGACGGATAACAAAAAATAACACTGTTTTACTTTTCATTTAGTCCTACCTGAACTTGAAGCAGTGTTGGAAATTACATTTTTTGTCCACCTGCCACTGTGGCTAGGGGATATCAAAATCTACTGGCCACCCAACAGATTACCATTGATTTTTTGGCTGGTGAGTGATGAAAATCTAGCAGCCACTAGTATATTTTACCAGCATTTGGCTGGTGGCTGGTGCTAATTTCCAACCCTGACTTGAAGGTTATATTTACACTAGCTTTTGAAACATTTGCCTTCCTTTTTATATCAAACAACTTTAAATCTTAATAAGACAGTGCTTTGTGTGCTGGTTCATCACATTTAAGTCATCCATCATCTAATGAAGATTGCATAAATGGGTAAAATTATTATATTTTAATGCATTATCATATACACAAAATACAAAACTTACCTTACAGAAAACAATTGGCTGTAGACTACATTACATACAAACAAGTTGTGTTTTTCCCAAATAACATATCCAACATGAAATAAGTTAGTGATATTTTCCCTTTGAATACCTTAATTAGTTTACATTTTGTTTAGTTTTCACACCATAGTGAGCTATTTTATTCAATATAAAAAATGTATCAACTCTTGTGGTGAAATATTCAGACAACAATACATTTCCACATGTATCATGTGCGATTATCTCGAGTTACTGCGAGTGCGTAACTGTTCTGTTCATCTCGTTCATCCTTCAATCTATGCTTGTGAAACACTATTGCTCGACAAACAATATCAAAAATACATTCAAAAGGGTTTGGCTTTGCAGGTTTATCACAGTATTCTCTTTCAGTGAATAATGACTGTAATTGATTGTTTGTCCATGTCTGAGATACATCATCTTCCTCTTTATTCCCTGAGATACTGTATAATCCTTAGCATTCAGTCTTCCCTCAAGAAGTCTTTAGTCCTTTGTTTCCAGTTCCAGCATGTACTAGCTTTTTTTGTTCTCCCTTCACGTCTTCTGTCTATCAAACATCGTCAAAGATTCCCGTCCGAGAAGGTGACAGAGACAAGTAACGTCCTCCTGTAGATCTACAGTGTCAGACACAGAGAGACAGAGGGAGTGGTTAAGGAAGCATGCATGATTGATATTCAGATCAAATTAAACTCTATGTTTCAATTCATTTTGCAAAAAAAAAAAAACATACCTTCTGTTTGGTGAGTCTTCATCACTGGAATGATCTCGCAGTAAGCCTCTCTGCTGCTCCTCTTCCTCCTCTCCATTTCTTCTGGTGAATGTGATAACTGAAGAAGAGAGATTAAAGTATACACTGTGTACTGTGATGGATATAAGTGACAGTCTTGTGGTAAACTATCCATAAACAAACAAATATGAAATCAAGCTGTCTACTGAGACCAGTGGTGTAATGTAGTAAGTACATTTACTCAAGTACTGTACTTAAGTACAAATCTGACATACTTGTACTTTACTTGGGTATTTCCATTTTATGCTACTTCTACTCCACCACATTTCAGCAAGAAATATTGTACTTTTACACTTATAGTAACTTTTAACATAAATAAAACATGTAATATGATATGATGCAGTAGCCGACTATACTACTAATCTACCCAGTAGTATACAATGTATATAACATTGGCTCCACATTGACGAACTACAACATTAAAATGCTTTTACATGTATTCGTTAGGGACAAAAACAGAAAAATATACCGTTCTATAATAGTATAACACTGCAGAATGAGTACTTTTTTTTTCTCTGATAATACTTCTGTAGTTTTACTTAAGTCATATTTAGACCACGGTACTTCAACTTTTACTTTAGTAAAGAATCTGAGTACTTTTTCCACCACTGACCGAGACCCTGTTGGAAACACCTTATCATATTAGTTTTAGTAGCTGTGGGCAACACAGAAAAATATGTTTTTTTCCCCCTGATTATACTAGTTATACTAGATTATTCTTTAATGCCTACCACTGTTCTTGACCTCTGTGACAGGGCTGCTCTGGTTATCTTTCAACTCAGTGTAACCAGCTCTGGTCCGCCCAGTTGCCCCCTGGACAGCATACCGCTCCCTCCAGGCCTGAAACAGGAAACAAAACAAGAGACATAAATTCCTCGACACACTTAACACAAACAAGTAGAAGGAGTGAGCCAACAAATTGGGTAGATTTTCTTGGCTTCTTGTAAGATAAATGATTTGATAGAATAAACATTTCTAACCCATCTTCGATTTTCTCCATCCTCAGCTTTCTGTCTTTTTCTTCTTTCTACAAAAAGAGCACAATGTAGTGCATATTGTTTAAAAGCAGTGAGCAGTGAACAATTCATGACTTTTAGATATGCAACAACTTAACGTGAACTGAGGTATAAGAAATAGATAGTAAAAGTAAAATAATGAACCAGTGAAGTAACCTGCTTGATCTAATAACTAACAATTAAGTTCAATAGAAACAAGAGATAAAAAAAAAACAAGAAATAATTAATCTGCAATAATGTGACTCATTTTTATAAAACTAATGAAAGAGTCAAACAAATACTGCACCTTGGAGCAGATACATCAGAAATAGTGAGTGATTGAATGCAGAGCTGCAACAATTAATCGATTAGTTGTCAACTATTAAATTAATTTTGATAATCAATTAATCGGTTTGAGTAATTTTTTGAGAAATACGTCTAAATTCTCTGATTCCAGCTTCTTAAATGTGAATATTTTCTGGTTTCTTTACTCCTCTATGGCAGTAGCCTGAGTATCCTTGAGTTGTGGACAAAACAAGACATTTGAGAACGTCATCTTGGGCTTTGGGAAACACTGATCAACATTTTTCATAATTTTCTGACATTTTATAGACCAAACAACTGATCGATTAATCCAGAAAATCAACAATAAAAATAATCGTTAGTTGCAGCCCTAATTGAATTTGTGATGAAAGTACCTCTTCTGATGAGTTCCTTGCCTTCATCCACCAGGTCAGAGGTCAAGTGATCATCAGTAATGTATTGAGGAAAGCCAAAGAGGTTCAAACAGCGAGAGCCCAGGCTAAAAAAAAACGGACACACAATTAGAACTACACTCTTAAACATATATTCTTTATGTGCTACATAAACAAGAAGATATGTTTCTCCAAGCAGATTCCTCCCCCACAGACGTCCTGGGCAGTGTTGATCTGTTATCCACCAAGCTGCATGATATCCATCAGTTGATCACATTGATCATATCAGAGGGGGATTACATGGCCAGAATAGTGGAACTGATACATGAGTGGGATTCCACTTGTACCAAAGAGGTGGATCGTGTGCACATCCAACCCCAAGTGTTTACAGAAGCAGGACAAAAAACAGCATAGAAAGGGAGAGGAGTGGTTGTCCACACACTCACTGTCATTGTCCTTTCCCTTTATAATCCTACACATAATGATGGATGGAATAGTGTCACACATTTGCATAATACTTTACTCAATATAGGCATGAGACTGCATTAAGTTACACCACTGAGACACACAATTAAATTAAGTTATTTCACCATTTATATTATCATAATGCAGCTATTCTCACTGGGCCAGGGCCTACTACTGGGCCTCAGAGCAACATGAAATGGCTACTATGGGGACTAACATCATCACACATGAATACAATTGGGATCATTGGATCCACAAGAGTCTCAGCTTTACAGTGATACCCAATTAATGCAGTTCAAAGACTTTTTAGGGACCCAGTATGCAGAATTATTTGAATACACCATTTTAGAATAGGTGAAAATAATACATTCATAGTGCATGAAAAAACTGCATGTTTTTGCCCCAAACTGCATGTGAATATCATAAAGTGGGCATGTCTGTCAGAGCGACATCTAATGGACTGCGGAGGTACTGCCAAATGGTTAGATTCAACAAAAAAATATATTTTTTGGTAATATTCAAAGCAAGTTATTTTTACATCTAAATGTGCTCAAGAATTCACATAAATTAAAAAAGTTACGTTTGAATATCACCACACCAATCATGACACATCATCAGGTAGACAGACATGTGTCGCCATTGTTAGCTAGCTAACGTTCCCTCGGATCCAGTGACACAAAATGGATCTGTTTTTAAAACGAATAAGTGATGTGGGAGACGACCCTGCGCCAGTAAAAGCTCCAAAGCGTGTCGTGAGGAAATATGACCCTGAATACATTAAATTCAAATTAATAAAGGCAGTGATGGGTGAGGGTAAGCAGGGTATTTATTGTGGTCATTACAGCTGACAGTGGCATAACACATAATTACAGCCAAGTTGTTTTTCTCTCCTTTTTTTGTCATGTTGTGTTTTTTCTCATTTATTTGGGAAGGTTGTCCTCTGTTATTTTTTAACAATCCCTCTCATAATGTAAAAGCATTAAAGCTCGATTAATACTAAATTTTTGAGGCTGATATACTGATAATGATATTGGAGAGTTGATAAAATCCGATAACGATATATCGGTAGTACATTTTTTAAACATAAACACACATCGTAAACAAACAATCTGTCAGTGCTCTCGAATGGACAAACTACCTGACCTAGTTAATTATCTAAACCTTGGCATTTCTGTACAGCAAATTATTGTTACTTATCCGCCTACATATACACCGATACCAATATATCTGCAATAAGCAAATAATATATAATCAAAACTACACTTGAATGTAGTATTTCTATTAAATTAATGAAAACAGTGCTTAGTTATTAGCAGTTATTGGCTTACCTGTAGAAAGTGGCAAAGCAGAGCAGCAACACAAGCATGGGATAATAGATGTAGAACCCATCAGATATGAAATATAGCACATTCATAGAGCCCATGATCTGACAGAGGGAAAGGAAGAGGGACATTGCATCAGAGATTTTTACATTTCTACACAAATTATTTGAGATCATACACGTAAATGAGTGTGTGCATTATACTGTATGTATTTGTTGTCTGTGTTGGTATGTGCATGTTTGTGTGGGACCCACAGACGTGTAGGAGGTCTGTATTCTGTCCTGGTGTGAGATGGCCGAGTCCATGTGAATCAGGCCCAGAAAGTTGAGGCATAAAGGAGGGGTCAGACGACAAAACAACCTGAGAGGAAAAAAATATATCATTATCATAATACAGGAGTTTAACACAATGTGAGAAGACTGAACTGAACTCTGCTCCTCTATTGAAAAGGTGCTCTATGATGCTTTTCCCTGTAAAAGATGATGATGGAGTTTAGGCTGATGCTTTACGATGCCTCTTACACCTGTTATATGAAATAAATATCTTATATTGTGACTTTTATGAGGAACATACATGCCGCTGAACTGCAGGCTGTAAGCATCAGTCTGATGATGTGGCACAAGGTAATAGTAGTCGAAAACTCGTATCCTGAACACTGTGGAGTAGACGCAGACACACAGGAAGAGGATGCTGACAAAGCACACCATCTGGTGGAGAGAAACAAAACAAGTAGAGAGAGGAGGCAGGTTAGTTGGATGGATTAGATGTTGTTAAGAATATACATTTCAGGTTCTCGGTGCTGCGTGTTTTTGTTCCTGCTTAATGAAGCTTAGGTTTGTTGGGTGTGTGTGCCTCATGTGCCCACCTCAATACAAATGTAGTTGTGTTGTTTTTCAGCCATCTGAACGAAGACGGCGAAGAGGGAGAGGACGGGTCGTGTGCTGAAGAAGGTGCACTCGGACCAGACGACTGCTGCTGAGAGGAGACACAGGAGAACTGCCAGCAGCCTGTAGAAACCCTGCCTGAACACACACTCCCAGTACCACTCTGTGACGGACAGACACACACAGAAATCAAATGGACATTTCAGTTAGACATATGAGTCTACACAAGACACATAATGCAGGTATGGATTCATACACAGAAAAAACTGGAAACAACAGTATTTTATACTTTACTTCCATGATGTATTTTCTGTTTTAATCCTAAGTACTAAACATCATGCTATTCTAAAGTATCTTGGGTTTGTACTTAAGCTGCCAATAACTGACATTTGCACGGTGAAGACCTGAACGCAAGTTATATTCATAGAGCCTTCCCTCTCTGCTAAACAGCCTCGTCCTGTATTAGAAAAGTACGCAGTTGAAACAACCAAAGAGCTGATAGAACAATGGCCAAGCGTCTGGGAGAAGAAAACACGGAATTTGTCAAAAAAGATGCCTATTAAGTATGTGTGATTGTTAAAAAAATTAAAAAATACATATTACAGACAAAGAATTGTATTAAAATTCCTAAAGTTCCTAAAAAAAAACAGGAAAACTCATCTCTGATGCAATATTCACAGGAAATAATCCACTCAAAATTCATCCAAATTGCTCGTTTTACACAAACCTCCTGCAGTTGTGTTCACTATTTGGTTTAATTGTACAGTTTATCAGTTGTTCTGTATTGTTATGCATTGAATATAATATAAAATATCCATATAATGTCTCAATTAGTCAGGGTCGTCCGTTCACTTAATGATAGAAAAGGGTTGGGTAAACACTCACTAAGGGCTAAGGGCATTTATCTGGCAAACCAGGTCTACATTGATACTTATAAGAGGGCCAGAATGACTGGAATTAAAAAAAAATAGCAGCATTTAGGATTCCAGGAAACCAATGTTGATGAGAGATATGACCAGTTGTAGGAAATATATTTTAAAAAAAATCAAAGAAACACTAGCAGGCTATTAAAAGTCCAGTAAAGGACAAAGTTTATCTCTGAAATGTAAATTAGGTTTCACAAAATGGAAATACTCAATCAGAAGTACCTTCATTTTGTACATAAATTAAGTAGTTGAGTAACTGTCCTTACTTTCCATCTGTAAATTTAAGATGTTGGTCCTGACTGAACTCACCCACAGTAGGAGTGTAGATGAACCGACGGATCCAGCCGTGTTGGTGTTCTGAGGGGAAGCTGTGGACGAAGTGTCGGACCGGGCTGCTATGACTTTTAGCTACATCTTCTAGATGAAAGGCCTCGTCCAACAAGATAGACCACTGAACTTGAGTCTGACCGTGTCTCTGCACAGCAGAGATCACCTGAAACAAAACATAAGCATTATTCACAAATTCATGTGCTGACATATTTTTGCATTGTTTGCTTTAAACCACCACAGTGCAATGTTAAAAAATAATATTTACTTTCTTATGAAGATTAGTCAGGGCTCTTTTGGTGGGAAGGCCATTCTGCTCACCAGAAGAGCTTTCCCCGCGTCTTCCCATCTCTTCTTGGTACTCAGTGGGACACTGAAATGAGACGACACGCAGATGAAGACTGTCCAACAGAGTGTAAAAACTGTAAATGCAACATTTGAAAAGGAAAACTTGGCCTCATGTTTCTCACCTTTGTAATAATGGTGTCCACACACTTCCTCAGAGAGTGGTTGTACCTGACAGATTCATGGACACCAGCCACCTCCTGATAATACAAAATATATCGTTCTTTTTAAAGAGCAAAATTCAGATTTTTATACACGCAAAATCTGTTGAAGGATTCCCTAAACACTTTCAGATTTAGCAAAGAATCGTATATAAAATCTCACCTCCATAACATCTGCTAGGTTCTCCTCAGCCGATGCCTTCTCAGTAGCCATTTTTGCTGCCTTGAAGTAGGTCTTGGCCAGCAGGTAACCGTGGGAAGATGAGAGCCAATGAGAACGTGGGATCTCCACCAGGCCGTAGCCTAGCAACAGCACCAGGAGGAAGAGGCCCCAGGTATTGGCTGCTGTAATGCCGATGGTCTGGAGCTCCCTCCTGCACATGTTTTACAGATAAATCAATGCACTGACATAAAATCAGCTTAGAAAACAAACACAGAACAACTTCAGTCATTTAACATACCCTGAACTGAGGTACACTTGACTTACCATGTGAATCTCCACTTCGGGTGAGCAGCCACGTAGATGAGCAGAGAGATGAAGATCAGGAGATAGGTGCCATAATAGATAGCATTTTCAATGAGAGCTGTTTTAATCTTTCCGACTCTGGAGAAAGCTCCCGACCGTGCGTAAGACTGCATGAAGGGCAACAGCAGCCTGTATACACACACAGAAGAGAGAGTCAATATAGTAAAACACAATTGTGTTTATAACAAAAGGTGTAATATATGGCATTTAAAGTCGTGGGTGTGTAAGTGTCTGAGCGTGTGTGTGCGTGAGTATCCTACCAAGTAAGAAACTGGGAAGTCCAGTATACAACTCTCCAGAACACTGGTAGGATGCCACCTGGGATGTAACTCCATGGCTCCTCGCAAGCCTTTGCTATACTGTAACATACATACACACAGGAGAATGTGAGTATACATGTATACAAAGTGTTATTAAGTTGCAAGAGCACACTTTGAACTGTAGTGATGTGCATAGCTGTCTACCACTGCAACCAACTGAAGCCTCTCAAGTGTGCCAAGCGTGTTGGAGAGCTACGGTGGCTGACAGGAAAACGCAAATGGCCCTCTTTAGGCCCATTTGGAGCAGAGTCATTGCGTAGAGCGTGCGTGCGTGGAAGTGAGTGGTGAAGCAAGAGAAAGAGAGCGGCGGCGACAGCAGCGAATAACGTTATCGACTCCGGCTCAAGAAGGAAAAGTTAACAGATTTTGGTTTGTCCGTTCTGGGCAACTGTAGAAACATGTCGGTGCAACATGTCGGACTTCGTGGAGAGGATCCACTACATATGTAGATATAAACAACTTATTTTAAGGTAACAAAAACATAACGATTCTTATTATCAGGTGATTATACACTAAAGAAAACGCACTTATTAATATTTTATTCAATTTCTGCCAATAGATCTCCCAAAATGTTACATACTGTTCCTTTACAGTCAGAAAAGTTCAAATCCTACACTTAGCTTCCAAATTACTGAAACCTAGCATCAATAAAAACTGAGTAGACCCAGTTTAAACTGTGCACTGTTAATGGAAAGATATGTTGTTGCAAAATTTTCTAAATGTCATTTTTAAATGCTGTGAGCACCATAAATGTAATTTCAATCACCTTCATCGGGTGGGGTGAATGTCTTAAAACTTGAATGATATCAATACCATCTGCATGGCGAGATATCACAAAAGATAAGTGAGAAAACATGAACCAGCCCTTAGAGTCAATATTGTATACTGGTTGTCAGAGGCCTATATCCTTGAAATTGTTAACCAACCCAGTGTGTAAACCCAGTTTTTAAATGTTTATGGTCTATTAAATGTCTATGGTCTATGAAACACTTTTATGACCAGACACTCTGCTGCAGAGGACTTGACCACAACTGAATTATTATAATATAATTGAGCAAATAAGGTCTCATAATCACACATGACCTCAATGTATTTCCAAGTTAAAATAAAGGTAGGATGAATGAATATGAATCAACATGCAACGACTAAATAATATTTGTTTTCATACTTTACTTACATGCAGCTAAAAGAATATATATATTGTATCTTGTTGGTTGTCCTGGAGCACAATCTGGAGAAATACATAACCTTGAATTGAGCAAACTGTGGCAATAAATCAAACATTATCTGATTTACCTGAAGGGTGGATAAACAGAGGAGTTGTCGTCTGTCTGATTAGTGCGTCGTGCTCGAGTTCCAGGAGAAGGATGATTTGCATTGTCAAGAATGCACTGGTTGTAAATGGTCTAAAAAAGGAGCAGAGTTTACACAGTCAGGCAAAACACACTGCACGATGAAGCCTATTCATCACATCACAATGGTACAGTGGAGGCAGGACAAATAAACACACAGAGCTCAACCTCACTCAGACTCAGATTGTTCTCACAAACACAAATAAACTCACATCCTGTTTTTATCCTCAGAATATCAAAACAACTACCGTTACCAAGGAGAAAAGACTTCACACGTCAAAGAGCTGCAGTGGTTTCATACCGTGCTGACGTCGAGCGGCAGGATGAAGACGATGAGGAAGCAGAGGTACCAGGACAGCAGCGTCCCCAACAGGACCATCCGCTGCTGCTTTCGCAGATCTCCATAGCGCTGGAGGAGGTAGAGGGCCAAGAGGAAGACAACTACGACCACGACAGCCAGCGCAGCACCACTCATAATGATGATGAAGAGACGGACGTCAGGAACTCATGATGACACACTGGAGAGGGAAAAGAGATAAACAAACTGATTGGATGTCAGCTCTTATCAGCTGGAGAACAGGGAGAAACAGTATGACCTGAACACTCACTACATGATACAGCGATATGAGTTAAGGAGGTGAGGAGGGAGAGAGTAGGAGGAGATGAAAGAACAAATGAGGGAAACATTTCAAATGAAAGAGAAGACAGATTAAACGAGACAGATGTAGAAAAATGAAAGGGTATAAATAAAAAAAAATTAAAGGACCATACTGGTGGTTTTGTAGGTTTTAGCCCATTTACTTCAAATCACATGTATTACACCTAATCATTCTGTAAATAATGTTGTTGTGTTTTAGAAACTTGAATATATTTGTTCTGTTGTTGCAGACTTTTCATTAATATTTGTAAAATGTGAAAATCTGTTAGCAGACTTTTGTGACGTTATAAGGTAATGTGGTGCAAGCTTTTTAAATTTGCATCTGTGTAATTGTAACTGTGACAACAACTGATGCAAACATGATGTACACCGTGATGAATTACAAAGCTCAAGCAAGAGTGTTGTTGTTTTTCATGAGAAGAAATGAATGGATATCAAAGGGGGCCTGGAAACTCAATAGCATGCTATTGAAAATGGTACAAAAAATATAAATTATAAATAACTTTTAGTTATAAAGAGGTGACTTTGCAAACACATAGGCATATTCCTTTAAAATCGAGTCATTTGACGTTCAAACAATGTAAACATAGTGTGGTCAAACAGTGTTAGAAGATGACAGTAATTCACTGAAAAAAACAACAAATGCCAGTAATTCTGTAAAAAGAAAAGACAGTAATTCAGTAAAACAAATTACAGTAATTCAGTAAAACAAATTACAGTAATTCTGTAAAAACAAAGGACAATATTTCAGTAAAAAAAATAAAATAACAGTAATTCAGTAAAACAAAATTATAGTAATTCTGAAAAAATACTAATTCAGTAAAACAAATGACAGTAATTCAGTTAAAAAAAAAAAAAAACAGTAATTCTGTAAAAAAACAAAACAAGATGTGGTTCAAAACGTTCCTACAAAATCTGTCCTTTATTATGGTCCTTGTAGGCTTGCTATTACTGGTCAGCCTATTAGCCTACAGCAATATTTTCCCTTTTTTATAGCAAACATCTAAAATGTAATGTAATTTATTGTTACTTCCCAGAGTTGAATTGTGGTGACCTCTAAATATCTGAATGATTTCTGTCATCCGATCACTGCGGTCATGTTTAATTCTTAGAAAGCAGCAACAAAGCAGCACTGAGGTTAGCCTCTATATAAACGGGGCTAACGGCGTTATATAGCGGCTCTGTGCTGTCTCATTGATCCGGGTCGTCGGTGAATAGATTCAGTCAGTAGACAACAGACAGTCTGTGATTACATTCATTATATTATGTGCTTCTTACCGTCTGAATGTCTTCTCTCAGGCTGCAGCTTGTGAAGCGGTAAACTGAATGTACTGTCACATTGTGTTCTCCAGACGTGGAAGCTGACAAATGTACACAACCTTTGAAACTACATTACGTAACGCAGCAGCAAGGAGTTCTGGGTAATGTAGGCAAGTCATCTCTCAAACAGCAAACCAGGCACTGGGACACTCACTGGCATAGGTCAGGGGTCAGCAACGTTTACTATCAAAAGAGCCATTTTAGGCAACAAAAAAAAAATCTGTCTGGAGCCGCAAAACATTTGATCATTGTGATGAAGGTAACAGTTTATAGTCTATGTATTTAGTATATAAGTCTAATGCAGAGAGGGCCAAAGAGCAAATGTACTACGGAGTATTAGGGCCACATTGAAGGAAAAAACATCTGAGATTTCCAGAATAAAGTCATAATATAATGAGAAAAAAAAGTTGTAATATTACGAAAATAAAGTCGTGATATTACGAAAATATAGTCATAACTTTACGATAAAAAAGTTATAATATTACAAGAATAAAGTCATAACTTTACGAGAGAAAAAATTAAATAACACGTTAAATTACTACTATATAATATTATGATTTTATTCTCGTAATATTACAACTTTTTTCTCATAAACCTATGACTTTATTTTCGTAATATTATGACTTTATTCTCAAAATCTCAGATTTATTTTTTTTCCTCAATGTGGCCCTAATACTCCGTCATACCGTCCTACCATAGATCTACAACAATGATAAATAAAAATGAAAATGTAAACAAAAAAAACAGTTATTCATTTCCACAAATTTTTAAAAAAATCTACAGGGAGCCACTGGAGAGGGACTAAAGAGCTGCATGTGGCTCCGAAGCCGCAGGTTGCTGACCCCTGGCATAGGGCATAGCGCCACGAAACAAGCATATATTGCAAAATATTGTGACACAGTAACCTGCATTTGAACAGTGGTGGAAAGTAACTGAGTACATTTACTTGTACTTTATTTGAGTATTTCCATGCTACTTTATAAACCTACTTCTACCACGGTGCAGTGCACTACCTGGGTGCAATACCTGCAATGGTGTGTGTGATAGTATGTGCCATTATGTATGTGCTATGTATGTGTTGAAACATCTGTTTCTGTGAAACTGTTTCACTGTCTTGTGTGGAATCGTTTATTATTGTTGTTGATGCTGTTTTAATTTAGTGTAACTGCAGTTGGACGGAGTCCAGAAAAAATATCCCCACGGGGACAATAAAAGTATATCTTATCTTATCTTCTGCACTACAATTCAGAGACAAATATTTCACCTTTTATGCTACTTCACTACATTTATTTGATCATTTAAATTATTTTGCAAATTCAGAATGCTAGGAAATGTCAATAAATAACCTATTATGTATTATTATATCAATAATACTTTATTGATCCCCAAGGTGAAATCCAGTAGGCCTAATATATATGAAAGTTAGTTAGCCACACATTTACTAGCTGCCATATTAAAGTGATGTGCATAATAATGATGCTAATCCTTTTTACTTTTACTTTTACGTAATTTCTAACAGAGTATTCCTGTACTGTGATATTGCTACTTTTACTTAAGTAAAAGATCTGAGTACTTCTTCCACCACTGCATTTGAACATATGGCAAAAGTTATGTACAATCACAATTATTTTTATAATTTTCATAATTTAATAAGTTGTACATTTCATTCAAATCAAGACTTTAAGCCCTCCCAGACAAATTTGGCTAAATAAATAAAATTAAATCGACTTGTTTGTTCCAATATCTCAATTTCACCTTTCTTTCAGCAGGATCATAATGAGTTCACAGACATAAATATTGTGTTATACAGAAAAAGCGTCAGTCTACATCAGCATATGTGTAGGCCTACTGGAAAACTGGTAACGTTAAATGAGAAGGAACTCGTCTGTTTCTAATAAACAGTGAATGAATATCGTGTGTTGATCGTTGAAAGATTAAGATAAAGTTGAAAGGCATGCGTGGTCATAAAGCGGTCATCAACAGCCATGAAATGAGGATGAAACTTTTTTGGCATGCAGATTTTATCACGTTATGACATTTTATTGCAATGATACAACATATTGTTTATGTTTCTCATCTCATTCAGATTCACACATATTAAACTGTTCACTCAGTCTGTGATTGATGGCTGCAGATGTAAATCCCAACAATCCAGTCCTTCAATATGAAACATCCATTGAATTAATTTGTCAACATTTAGCAAGAGAGGCGAGCTGTTTCGCTTACATTTTCACTAAAATAAATCAAAAACGTTTCAGTGTAGTGATGCCAGTGCTATCACATATCCTGTCCATGTCCATTGCGTGTGCAGAGGCAACTTGAAAAGGCTACGTGGACACTCTGCACTCCAAAAGATGCATCTGTTGTGATGGAAAGCTTTGGATTTACCTCGTGGTCAAAAATGCTTTCCAGTCGACAAAGATGGAAAAACAGCACCAGAGGAAGAAAAACATCTTCAATCCATTATTTCAGTAGTGGAGGAGCATCCACACATATGGGTCATCAGCATACAGAGGGCCCAGCACGTTGAAGCACACACCTCGGTGCTCCAGTAAAACGTCCATCTGGCTCATCAGGTCCAGACACAGATGTTCTACAAGATTCAGACAAACAGACCAGTCTTCAGCTGCTCTGGACACACCCAGTGCGTCCAACCAGATTGACCCAAAAATGTCCAGCGATTCCGGCCAGTCCTCTAAAATATTGCCCATCAACTCCATCTGGTTCATAAATCTGTTAAAGCTCAACTTAGATCAGCAGTCCATTCCTAGTGACCGTGTTGCTCATATCACATTCCTCCTCTCTGTCTCTCTGTCACTTTGCCTCTGTCTTGTTTCTGCAGTACTGAGTTACAGAACAGATAAAACCTGGCTGCATTGGCAGGTGCTTAGTGAGGCCATCTGTCAGCCTACATTCTCACCTTAACCCCTTCAATCGCTCTCTTCCTCTCTCTCAGATTAGTGTAATAAGCCGTGTGACCATTCAGACCATAATGCCCTAATTATATCCTCAGTATTCTCTTCAATAAACATGTGTGAGTGAGATTTAGTCCCTCATTTATTGTAGAATATATATTGAACCTGTTTTTCTTAGATCATTTCTCTGCTTCTGCTCTGTATTGAGCCTGGTCTTAATCTCTGTTGATCACACTTAACACTTCTCACACCTAACACACAGACAGACAGGTACATGACAGACTCATGTTCACACATACTGGGAAATATACTGTGTGTTCCAATACTCATACTACCATACAGTTTAGTATGTGAGAAAAAGATTTAGTATGTCCCAATACGTAGTATGTCAAATGCAGTATGCCACAAATACCAGGATGTCCTACTGCATCCGGTTGCATTTTGCAGCAAGCCAGCATGCTTTTCTGGCTATTCTGACCCACAGATATATGTGCAAGAGGGTCAAAGTTCAAGGAGCAATGTTATGATGAAGTAGTTTGTCTCAATTGTATGTATACTGCATGCAACAGTACGTACTTTGTCAGGGCAGCTGCAGCACATACTAAAAGTGTGGGATTTAAAACAAAGCCATAATCTCCATTTACCTGGATCTGAACTTAGTGAGAAGCATCCTGTTCATCTGATCCAGCACTGTTTTTGTTGCCGCTGACATTTCTTCTGTTAAAATTAACTTATCTGTTAGGTAAACTGTAACAAGAATGATTGCACTGAATATAGTGATACAGTAGTAGACTATAGTGTTTCTTTTATTATTATTATTTTACAGTTTCCACCACTAGATGGAGGTAATGAATTTGTCCTTAAACATCTTCAGCATCACACACCTCAGCAAGGAAAGAAGAATCAGAGGAAGTTTGGGAAAAGATGAAGCAACATCTTCTTAGCAATATGTAAAAAAACATAAATCAAATTTTTTTGTTTTTAGGGGCCAGGGGTCAGGGCCAGAATATAAAAATAGACAAATCGGTTGAATGTTTTTCTTTTTTTTTAAGTATAGCAGCCTCATGATCCAACTAACTAAAAACAAATTGCCTAACCCAATGACACCGCCACATTTAGTGCCAGTATGCTGCTGCTGATTATCATTTTGATGTTGATTCTGGTTCTCATTATTATGATTATTATGCTCTGGACTGTGTTTGTATAATATGACATGCAGTCATGTCTCTATCAAGGCATTAGGGGAAAACAATAATCATACTTGAATACAACAAAAAGTGAATTTAAAAAAACCCTACTGAGCTCAGATGGGAGACTGAAACTGAACTGTGATACAGTGAGATACCCATCTCCCCTTCACGCTATTGTCATTTGTCTTTTGCTATTGTCTGTCTCTTTTATTCCATTATCATTAATCATTTTTATCTTTTATTTACGGATTGATGGGCCTCTTTGTCCAGTTGTTTATGATACAAAGAGGAAAGGTGTCATATTTAAATCTTTGAGAGCCTCAAGCACATCTTTAACAAAGACTCGGTCAGGTTTCTGGTCACTCCCCTTGGCACCAAGGGGCACAGTTAATTTGGGAAACACAAACCCTGTTTATACCAAGGCCTTGTGTTATCTAAAATTCAATGCAACTACGACGGATTAGAGACAACAAACTGCTATCCAGCCTTCAGCAGTGTCACCACTCTGCAATACAAATGCTATGGTGCCTTCAAATGGTGTCGTGTTTACCATGTTCACGAGAAGAGTTCATATGAACGCCCCCCCTCTTGTGGTATTCACGACCTCATAAGTGGAAAGTTTCTGAAAACTCAGAGTTCAAGAGTTGTGACGTGTTTGTTGACATTGACAGAAATGGCGGAGGCCATGGAAGTTATTTTTCAGTACAGTATTGTAATTCTTCGTAATTTCATAATATGTCTGAGGAAAATGTTGATATTCCCAACGGCCTCATCTTTTTCCTCTGTCATTATGCCTTTGCATTTCCTGCATTATGCTACCCACTTGCTAGCTTGCTAAATTGTTAGCCTCTGTGGCTTCTAGACGCCGACAGTAACGTTAATATTGCTCTTGCTTAGCAGCGGTGTTCTCACGACTTAACCACTTGAACGCCAAGCATATGTGTACACGACTTCCCAGGTTGTAAACACAAGCTCATGAGTTTCATTTGAAGGCACCACTACTTACAGTTAGTATCAAAGACACAGGTGAACCTGATTAAGGTCATTTATTAACACGGCACCTGGTAAGGCAATCAGATAGCAACCAATTAACATCTAGCACTCTAACAGGTACATACTGTATATCCCAGTTATCTAGGGATACCTGATTAATTCAGGTTATTGAAATGAAATGGTTACAAGACTATATTGGACTCCTGATAACCTTGAATGATGGAGATGTAGGTCTGATGGTACTGGAGCATGTACAGTATGTACTCGGACTAACTGTCCTAGCATGCAACACATACCAAACATTCTCATCCGTGTGTTTGAACCCTTGAGATGATTAACCCGTGTCTTTTCAAAGGTGTCTCTCTTTGCTCTACCATGGTAAATGGTAAATGAACTTGCATTTATATAGTTCCTTTCTAGTCTTCTGACCACTCAAAGCGCTTTACACTACATGTCAGCATTTCACACACACACATACACTGATGACAGAGGCTGCCATACAAGGTGCCAACCTGTCCATCAGGATCTAATCTAAATACTCTACTAGGGGTTAAGAATCTCGCTCACTTCACATCAGTGGTGTGGAATAGAGGAGATTCCTTGCTGGTGAGCAGGGGAAGTTTGTTTTCCTGTGTGGTAAACTCAGTCTGCTATTGTTACTGTGTCTAGACTTCCTCTGTCTCTTCTGCTGCCTTTACTCCCTCTCTATCTCCTCAGAGTTCAACCCGAGCTGTTCTTATCCATGTGTCTACAGCATCTCCTCTTCCCCACCGCCATCACTCCCCTCATTCTCCACATCCAGCCACGACGAGCCACACTGGGACGACGTCCAGTGTGGCCTTATTCAGATCAGTGAGAAACGGTGTGTGAACAGCCTCGTCTTCCATCGTGCCCATTGAACAACGGCTACGGGTGCGCTGAGACCCCTGGGTTTGAAGTCTGTAACATTTGATCCATGGGAAACCCTCGTGCACAATGATGCCGGTGAACAAAGTGGCCCCAGTTCTGTGTGTCCCCAGAGGGCCACTGTAGACTGCAGATCTTATAACCTGTCCTGGATACATCACTCCCCTGGGAGGGGGCCACTCCCATCTGAAACTACTAGGCCCCGTAGAGCAGACTCGGCAAGCTGGAGCTGCATACACTCTGTGGTGCTGAGATTGAGGGTACGGCCTGTGTGTATTTGTGTATAAAATGTGCGTGTGTGTGTATGAGAGAGGGAAAGTTTGTGTCTTTAAAAGCCTATAGTAGGATGTCGATTATCATTTACTATAGTTAAAAGCAGCTGATGAGGTGATGAGATTAAAACCATCAGCTTCATTTTCTTCACTTTCTAGCAAGAAAAATGCCTAAACAACTCTCTCCAAATGTTTATGTAATTTGATGAGGGATGGCAGCAACAGGCAATCACTATTTCCTTTTTTAGAGAGGCTAAAACAAAGTACAGAAGTGTTTTAGTAGTAGCTGTAGTATTATATGTGTGTCATGATCTGATTCTCCCTCTACAGTCAATCCCATTAGAACATGCGATACCAATAAAGACACATGGCCAACAATGAATTAACAGATCGTCGCATCAGGATGGAAAAAACAGAAACCCATTTTGTTCCACATTCCTCCATGTAATCTATTTAGCAGAACTGAGACCAGCCCTCTAACTGAAGTATTCGAGGCGCTACGGTCTCTTTAACTCAGATTCTTATGCAAGAGCAGAGAAGTGGTTTGATCCATGGTAGGATGGGTGAGAGAAGGAAGATGATGCAGTAAAACTTGGGAGAAACAGTTTTATTTCAGAACAGAAAGACGTGTCACAGGTATAATCTCTATGATCTATAACAAAGGCATCAAGGAGGATATTGCATTGATTTACTCTCATTCCTCGGAGACTAACTTTAACCATAACCACATAACTAACCCTAACCCTAACTCTGCCATAACCAAAAACCAAGTGTTACGTTCCCCTCCGTTTGAGGTCCAGGGGATGGAGGGAGTAACAAAATAGATTTGTAAACCCAGGAATGAGAGACGTTGTCAACAGGATTGTGCGAAAATAATCATTCAATTTATTAACAAAAAGTATGATAAAAATGTACAAACAACAAATAAACTACTCTCTATCCGAAAACAGGAGGTAAGTACACAACTAAAGAATTATTGCCGTAACCAATAAGAAAACAGTCAAATTAAAGCTACTGCTTAGAAATGACAATCATGAGCTACTCAATTTAACACTACTAGCTCACCACAGCAGAAAACAAAAACAATCTTAAACACTATGAAATACACTTCTGAATCCAGCACACACGATTATCAACCACTGTGAGCCAAAGTGCGTAGAGTATTAGGGCCACATTGAGGGAAAAAAAAACATCTGAGATTTCCAGAATAAAGTCATAATATTACGAGAATAAAGTCATAACTTAACGAGAAGAAAAGTCATAATGTTATGACTTTATTCTCTAAATATTATGACTTTATTCTCGTAATATTATAACTTAATTCTCGGAAACCTACGACTTTATTCTCGTAATATTACGTCTTTATTCTCGTAATATTACGACTTTATTCTCGAAATATTACGACTTTATTCTCGTAATATTACGACTTTATTCTCGAAATATTATGACTTTATTCTCGTAATATTATAACTTAATTCTCGTAAACCTACAACTTTATTCTCGTAATATTACGTCTTTATTCTCGTAATATTACGACTTTATTCTCGAAATATTACGACTTTATTCTCGTAATATTACGACTTTATTCTCGAAATATTACGACTTTATTCTCGTAATATTACGACTTTATTCTCGTAATATTATGACTTTATTCTCAAAATATTATGACTTTATTCTTGAAATCTCAGATTAATTTTTTTTCCTCAATGTGGCCCTAATAGTCCGTCGTACCATAGACCTACAACCAGGATACATACAAATTAAAATGTAAACAAAACACAGTTCTTCATTTTCATTTTTGAAAATCCACAGGGAGCCACTGGAGAGGAGCTGAAGAGACACATGTTGTGGTAAAGTGCTTGGTTTGTCTTCAGCTCCATCGCTCAGTACAGCAGGTGTATCACTAACCACCTGCTGTCTTACCAGCGGTTCCCTCACCGGGACAGTAAAACGGCCCTCACCCGCAGACAACGCTACCGTTATCCCGGTAACCGAACCAAGAGGAGACTCTACAGGCGCCGGTTAGTTCAAACTTCCCGTAGCCTACTACACACACTGTTGAGAAGAACAGCCTTCAGCTCATCTTTAGTAAGGGATCCAGACACAGACACGTCATAATAAACAGCAAATCACCCTTCTTACACTCTTCAAATGCACTTTCGACAAACTCCTGTAACACAAAGGCTGCCATACTCACCATGGACAACACAATTAACTTTAATAAGAGACACCGCTAGTGCTACGGCTAACCACACTCAGCCTACTCACCAGTAACACAACACTACACACTTCCCACAGTGACACACACAAAAAACTGTAAATCAAATCAAATTTGACCGGAACACAAGAGATGCTTTTATTCAATGTGTCCTAACAGTCAATTATGGAGAATGTTTTCTTTTCTACTCATTACTGTTAGAGTTGCTTATCAGGGGGATATGTTCCTGTATTCTTATCAACCAGTGAGTTACCGGGATGATGGAGAGTGAGCCACACGCATTGGATCCAAATTTTTGTATTATCAGTGGAAATCATAAAAAAGATCTCTATGTCAAGAATCCCAAGGTAGAAGGCCTTTGAAGAATACTAAATGTTGCCGAACAGAGATAGGCTAGTGGGAAGGCACCCAAAATCTTGAAATATCCCTACTGGAAGTAGAACAAAGCACAACAATGTTTTTCATTTGCTCTTAGGGCTCCCATTTATGAAATGGATTATTGTATACAAATATTTTACTGCAAACATAGTTAAACTGACAGATATTGTGACATAACCCATAAATAAAAGAAGTGCAAAATAAAGCCAGGCCAAAGGAGAGATGATACACCTGAACTTGTGTAATTTCATAATGGAAGCTCTGATTGATCCCAAATTTGGTGTGATAGTGGGCAGAGGATTCATCTCTATATGTGTAAAACAGAATGTGAATATCTGGATGCATTGACGAAATACAGTACTACAAACACATAAGGACAATAAACGGAAGTATCAAATATGAAGGTCTTTGATGAACGTATTTGTTTACTTTTAGGTAGCTTTGGCTGGGATTGTCCCAGAAACACCAATCAGGGTTTGCTGGAATGGTATGACTGTGCTGAATCCATCCATCAATATATGATATGTAACTGTAGCAGATATGGTCTGTGGTCTATATTAAGAAATGTATGATGAGTTCCAAGCAAAATGAAAAGGGTGTATTGCATGTCTGTAGTCAATCTAGAAAACTTCAATCAGGGAAAAAATGTTACGGACCACTTATTGAAAGTTTTGCATCAACTTTAATTTAAGGGGTAAATAAATGTTCTGGATGCAAAAGTAGCAATTTGCGCTGGCAAAATTAACCTAAAGCTGCAGTGGGTAGAATTGGAGCAAATATGATTTTAAAAAGTTATTTTTGTAAAACTAAATATATAAAAATATCATGTGCCTCTGTGTCCTTCGGTGCTCCTTATGGCATCTGCAAGATTTCACACACCGGAGGAAAACAACCAGTCAGAGCTAATCTGGAGTCTGCCGTCTATGAGCAGCTGTCAATCACTCGCAAACTCCAATCAAACGGTCAAACTAGGCAGCGTTGATCAAATATGAATCAATATTCTGTTACTGTAATGCCTATTTCTCTCCTCAAATGTTTTCAGAATCATCTTGTAGTGTACTGTTTAGCTTTAAAATGAGAAAGTTTGTGACCTGGCAGCCATGTTGAGATCTGTTGAGGAAATACCAAGCACCGCCCACCAACAGGAGCTGATGCAGTATTAAGGACCTTGTACCTTTTGTAATAGGAATCAGACATTCAAGTCTGATACTGTCCTTACCTCAAATTAAACAGTCTCTCTGTATATTGAAAGATGTTGTATCTATGTTGTATGCGACTGGTTTGGACAGGCTTTCCCTTTTGTCAGATGCTGTTCATTGATGTTAGTCTTACTGGAGTAGTTTGCTCTGCATGATACATGATATGACACTTTTATTTTGAAGGAGAGTATTGCCTCTCTATGTTGAAACAGAATTTTATGGACATCATCTTAACTTTGGACAGAGCCAGGCTTGCTGTTTCTCCCTGTTTCCAGCCTTAGTGCTAAGCTAAGTTAGCTTCATAATCACCGAGTGTAATGTAATGTCACACAATAAGCAAAGCACGGTATTGATTCCAGGGGGACTTTAACCTTGTGGGAACTAACAGCTTGTCCACAAATGGGAGGTGGATCCCCATGATGATCCGATTTTTGTCCCCACAATGTGATTAACACAAGTATACACACAAACACAGTCCAAAGGCGACACATTTTCTCCCCAGCATCCATGGCAATGTGCCCCATTCACCTGTTTCTCTGTTGTTTCCGTGCGTTTTACAGCAGGATGCCTGATTCTCTTTTCCTTTCTTCGATTTACAAGTCCTGCTCTTCAGCTGACCCAATCAGCCGATCCCTTGCTTTGCAAAGGGACAGCAGGACAAAGGAGGCTGTTGTCTGTTGTTGCTTGTTGGGATAGCTGTGCGACGGATGCCATGCGGGTCGCTGCGGTGAGGAACGGTGGGGTGCCAATGATTTAAAGCTTTCCAGATGAACTGAGGTTTAGTGATGGGAGAGCCAGGAACTGGCCTATCAGTGTTGGTGTCACACACACACACACAATGTTCAAGGAATTTGCAATATTATTTCTGGAAATGGTCCGGATTTGTTGGAAATGATTATGAAAGAATTGTTGGCCTGAAGGCTGGGGTGAAGCATTAACATATTCAGCTTCAGTTATTTCAGACAAACAGTCCAATGTCCTCTCACCAGAGAATACAGAAAGAGTGACGTTGCACGTGATTTTTTTTTACCGTATCTTACAAAAATTAAAAAAGACAAATATTCTTTACTCTTTATTAAAGAAATAATAACTGACACTGGTGCAGAGGAGAGAGCTGTGATGTCAGTAACTAACCTGTCCACCCGATGCCCTTGGACTTTGCCACCAATCCTGGTCACCTGACTCCCAAATCCACCTGCACACCTGTTCACATTCCCAGATCATGGTTCAATCATTGATTATTCTGCCGCCAGTGTTTTGACCTCATTCTCAATTGAGCATTACTAAAATGTTTTCTTTCCAACCAGTTCTGGCTCAGTGGCTACATTTGTGTCCTCAATGCCAGTACAAACTGGCAGAACGTGGTCCCAGCAGGTCCAGCAGATTTGAAGGCATTCAGGGCCTTCAAATCTGCTGCCAAAACACCTCCAGTATCTGTCAGCTGCTATCTGAATTGGCAGAGAACTTTACCAACCAAAGACTTTACCAGAACTTCATCACTGCAGCGTCCCCCTTCATCCTCCACATCATGCTCTGCAATCTCACGTGTCTCACATGCTTACCTGAGACGTCCAAAGCCTATTGAAAGAGGCTGGGTCACACATCAAGAACGCGTCATATCTTTGGGATACCACACATGCGCAGTAAAATCTGGTCTGCACTCGCCAAAAATTGAGCCAATCGCAACGCACGACCGCAGCGTCAGTTACACTGCGCATGTGTTATACCCCATACCTCAAGACCCTTATCCGCCCGTGTCCCAGTCTCCTTCAATAGGCCTTGGAGACGTCCTACCACCTCCCTGAAGCAGCCTAGCAGTTGGCCAACTAGCTCTCTGTCTGTTCCCCTGCTGGCTAGGGTTGGGTCTGTTAGTGTCCAGCCTACACTCAAGCTGGCTAGTCTGCCACCTGGCTCTCCTGCCCCTGCCCCCCTCCTGAGGTCTCCTTCTTCTCTGCTGTTCCCTCTCCAGGTCACATGCCTGAGCTGTCTCCATTGTCCAGGCCTCCCATGTCTTTGGTTCTTGCCTCTTTTCTGCCTGATATCTGATACCTATGTTTTGACCTGCTGGTTCAGTGAAGTCCTTTTTCTTCCACCAGTTCTGCCTCAGTGTCTGTATTTGAGTCCTTAATCGTATTGCCTAGTACACACATCCGTGACATCACCGCTAACTTCAACCTCAATAATAAACACCTCTCTGACAGTGTCAACAAAACCCTGAACATTATAATCTTCCTAAATGTAGAATTTGTGGCAGATCTGTTGCATTGGATTGCATTCAGTTGTAAAGCTGTACTTATAAAGTGGCTAGGGAGTGTACATGTTCTTAATCAATATATAAGCTATTTATAAGTTCATGATTTTCCAGATTTCACCATACCAACAGTATTCTTGCTACATGAGCAGCATCAAATATTACGTCTTTCATTCTCTAATACAGTTTTTTTCCATTTCTAACATACTAAAAAGACACATGAAGAACAATTATTGAAACTGACACTCAGAGAGCAAAACCTCAGCTCAAAATTGGGTATTTATACATGTTTGTACAGTTTAGAATGAAGTGTTTAATTTTGCAAAATATCTGAGGTGTTTTGTTACTTGTGTGTGTGTGGTTGTTTCAATTCTGTATAGTGTTTTGGCAAAATGAACTCTGTTTTCAAAATCATGCTTAAGCAATCGTAAAAAACTCTACTGAGATCATCATAGATCAAATCCAACTCTAATAGTGAGTTGTCAGGTTGGGCCGACATGAATGTCCAACCTCTCTTCAGCTAATGTCCTAACAGTAGTGATGTAGTGGGATTTGCAGCCACTGACAATGATAGCCGGTCTAATGAGCCGGTGACTCAGCCTGAACTCCTCAGACTGAAGTGTTGAGAGAAGCTGTTCAGTGTCTGTGAGTCCCAGGGGATGACGGAGGAAGACCGTAGTATCACAGTACATATTCTCTCTCCCTGCAATTCAGACGGTAATTGCCCGTTTGTTCAAAGCTAATGATGGTTATCCAAGCTTCTCGACGATTTCACCGACAACTCAGTGCTGTTCTTTGTTGCTCCATTATATTATGAATAATGATTACAGTCTGGAAGTATTTGATCTCTGATTGCAAACATCTTGATCCGCAGCATGTGTATAACTTGTTTGCCAGTTAAACTGCAGGTTTAAATTTAACCCCATTATACATTTTAGACCAAAAACTACTTTTAAATCTGACTTTTTTTTCTTCTTTTTTTTTTTTTTTACTTACTTACTTAGTTTCAGTGTAATTTGCCAAAATTTGGCTCAATCAGCATACTATCAACCTACTGTTACATTTTCGGCATTGGGCCTGTAGAGATTAAGGCAGCAATAGTACATTTTTTATTATCTTTCCAAAGAGACTGGCACATTTACTAACTATAATCCACAGAGCTTTTGAACACTTTCATTGAGAACTTCCTTATATCAAACCAACTACATAAAGGGAAGGGCAGTCCACAACAATATCTGTGTGGATTATTGTGAGTAACTGTGCCATTATATAAAAGATATTGCTGCTGAATTGAAATATGTGTTGCCTTGAATGACTCAAACCAAACGCCAGAGTTCCACTGATCTGCAGCTCTGATCTCCACATGTCAGCAAATCCTGGATGAAATTCTGGACGAAATAAAAAATGTTTCATTGTCTTTGTGAGTGAACTTTCCTTACCCTCGTGCAAATATTCAGACGCATACCAGAGTCAGAGGTTATATCATTTATATCATTTTATTGAGGTCACATGAAGCAGGATGTTGTGTGTGTGTGTGTGTGTGTGTGTGTGTGTGTGTGTGTGTGTGTGTGTGTGTGTGTGTGTATGTGCGTGTGTGTGTGCTGACTGACCGCTGAAACGTTTCACAACATGTCTGCCAAACATGGATTCCCTTGGTATGAGTCAGAAAGGATGGCTTTAGCTCTACCTCTCTCATTTACTCTCTCCCCCACTTTTCTCCCACAACATTCACCCACATTCACACACACACACACACACACACATTTTTCGAAATTTTCCGTATACACAACCTCAGCGTTCATCACGTCACACATGCCAAACTGTGAATTCCTGATTTTTGCTGCCAAACTAAACTCCTGGTCATCAGCCTGCTTGTGTTTGGATCCTCCTCAGTGGAAGTGTTTTGCTTCCTAACTACTGCGGCTCCTATCTCAAATCCCGAGTAGTCATTACGTTTAAATGGCAGCTGACTGTCTAAATAGTCAGTTTACCAAAAGAAATCCAGATTTAAAACATGCGTCACTGTTTGCACAGATTGTGTGTTTCAAAGCCAGAAGTTGCAGAGTACCAGTTGTACCACTGGCACTTGGTAAACATTTACCCGCTCTGTTTAGCTTAGCCAACTAAAAACTCCTCCGCATTTCAGAGAAAAAAGATGACCTTTGTCTGGTGTAGATGTTTAATGAACCAAAATGCAGAAAAAGAAGACAGATTGACTGATGAGTGTGTCCGTTGGAGATGTGCCAAAATAAATGTATGAATGGCTAATCCACTTCCATATTTTTCTTTTGATGGATGGAGGACTTTTATTTCTCTGTTGACTCCCTCGCCACTGGAATCTCCAATCAGGCTGAACTGATCAAGCGTGAAAAACCATTTGAAAGGACGGCTGAGGGGGACAGAAGAAAACAAGAAGGTCCTTTCTCTTTTTCCTGCTTAGAAAGCTCATTATTCCTCAAGCTCTCCTCTGTCTGTACCCCCCTCCTCCTCTAAATTACTTCACTTTTTTAGTTCCCGCCTCACCTCCCCACAAGCCCACACTGTGTGAGTGACTAACCCTAGTTTTTCTTCTACTATAGCACCGCCTCCATCCGCTCACTGGCTCTTTTATTCCCTCATCCACCGCCTTCCCTTTCTCCTCCTCCCCTCTCCTCTTTTTCTCCTCTTTCTCTTCATTGCTGGTTGCTCACACCAACCAGCTCACAGCCAAAGAGCTCCTCTGTCCCTCCTCTCACACTGACCGGGCTTTAAACCAGAAATTTCCCCCTGAAAAAACTGAGATTACCAGAGGAATTTATTGCACAAGTTTAAAGGTACAGAAACAACTTCTATCTTAGCATTTTACCATTTGACCAGTAGCTGTATATGTGTCTGTGTGTGTTTGTTTGTATGTGTGTGAGACTGTGAATCAGTGTCAATATATAACCACATGTCTGTTGTAGTTACTTGAGCGTACGTTTGAGGAAGTCTGCATGTCTTCATAGCTGTGGGTGCGACACGTGTTCATTTCATTGACAGAGGAGTTCAAGTATTTTACGTTTTATGATGCATTTTTTTTGCATTTTTTATAATGCATTTTTGGGGGGTTGCATAATTATTACTTTATCCTCTTTGTATGTGCTGTATATTGTATATTGAGGTTTTCAATGACAGTTCCTATGCAGTGTAGCAAAGCAATGATACACAGCACAACTCAAAAAAATAGTAAAATTTCAAACCTTTATTATCTGACTGAGCTAAAAGTGTGACTTTGTCTACCTTTCATCACTTGTTTTTTGTTTCTCAAATATCTAACGCTGACTCTCACGATATGACCTTCCCTTTCCATCAGGACACTCGTAAAGCCAAAGGAGAGGTGTGACAAAGAGGAAGAGGAGCAACAGGTTTCATTCAGCAGCACCTTTAAGCTGTCCTCATCACAGTAGAGTTGGAGTTCAAGTTCCTACAAGTTAATAACAGATCTGAAGACTCCAACGGCAGCTATGACTCAGAGCAACGGGGAGAACCCGCAGAGGACTCGGAGCGGTCTCCAACAGATCCGGGCCGGGATCCAGTCCCGATCACTGCTGGCCAAGAAGAGAGTGGAGAACATCACAAAGAATGATGTGAAAGGATTCTTCCTCAGAAATGCCTTTGTGATCTTTACCGTTGCTGCTGTCATTATTGGTAAGTGGGAACATAAGACACTAGTGCACTCTGTTGGTGATTCAGTTGATTTAAAAATGGAGATTATTGGGGAAGACTTTGTTTGGTCCTCTCCTCTCTTTACCCCTTATCTATTCAAGCATGTAGAAGAAGGCAGGAGGTTTTTACCCCAACCATCCATCAATCTGGTGTGACTAACACAGCTGTAGCAGGACGGAAGAAGGAAAAGAATAGAAACAAACTCACCGGATGAGAGAATAGAGGGACCTCAGATGAACTTAGCAGACAGGCCTTTATCTGACCCCGCAGCTGACCTTTGACCTCTTGCCATTAACCTTTGGGTCTGCCTCAGTAAGAAGTGAGCCAGGCCCACCCACTGCTGCACATCTGCAGCCCTGATTGAATTACACCATGCCATGACAAACACATTTGACTTGAGGATATTGTTCACTTCAGGCTGCTGGGTCAGCCACCTGGGCCCTGTTGGTGGATTAGTGCTGCGGGGGATAAACTGTTGGTTGAGACAATAGACTTCACTGAGATGGAAGAAAACAACTTCTGCACACATTTTCACCAGAAAAATGAGTTTGAAAAATGACCACAGCGGACAGTGACAGTCAACAATTACTAATGCTTACTATGCAAATCATTGCACAATACATAATGATCATGTTCTCTCATGTTCTCCTGCGTCGTTATTAAATTTGCATGAGTCCACTGTATTTGTGAAAATGTGAGCAGGCAGTTGTTCAGGTGTTATTTTGACACTCTGAAACTTAAATACATTATTATGGTATTGATATCCATTCATAAATATGCTACATTTTGCTGTAATATGATTATATCCAGGGCTGCACAGTGATGCAGTGGTTAGCACTGTCGCCTCACAGCAAGAGGATCGCAGGTTCGAATCTGGCTTGGGGCCCTTCTGTGTGGAGTTTGCATGTTCTCCCTGTGTTAGCGTGGGGTTTCTCCGGTTTCTCCGGTTTCCTCCCACAGTCCAAAGACATGCAGGTTAGGTTAATTGTTGACTCTAAATTGCCCGTAGGTGTGAATGGTTGTCTGTCTCTATGTGTCAGCCATGCCATGGTCTAGCGACCTGTCCAGGGTGTACCCCGCCTTTGCCCAATGTCAGCTGAGATCCGGCTCCAGCCCCCCTGTGACCCTGACAATATCCAACTACAAGTGTCAAATCTGGGACTCTCTTATGGTCTAGTCGTGTTAATGTCGTGAAATGTCCTGATAAAGTCTTGACTTTTCTTCCACATCTGATCCTCATTGCAGGCATCATCCTGGGATTTGCCCTGCGGCCTTACAAGATGTCTTACCGGGAGGTGAAGTTCTTCTCTTTCCCTGGAGAGCTGCTGATGAGGATGCTTCAGATGCTGGTGCTGCCCCTGCTGATTTCCAGCCTCATCACAGGTACGAACAACATCAGGACATTTTGGTGCCACCAGGACATTTTCGACCAGTTTTATTCATTTAATTAATTAATTTGTACCTCTTACTCTTCTATTCTTTTATACGGTCACACAGAAAGACTTGACACAGAGATGGTATTCTTGCTTTTTGAATCTGTTTATTTTCAGTCACTGATAAATAAACTGAAATATTTCTCATGCATGTGAATCTGATAGAAATTATTCACTAATTGCAATAATAATGTGACAAAATAAATGATGCACACACCCAAGGCTCACACAAAGCATTCCCTCATGGTTGTAACATCATTATACGCTGAAACGCGTTGGCTATTTTTAGTTCAAATGTACCCCAGATATCTAAAATAAGCACACATAACTTAGACACTTACAGTTCAAGCCTGTGTGACACTGTTTTGTTCTAAATATATATCAAACACAGCTCTCAACTGCATCTTCTAATACCACACAAACCCTGACGTTTTCTTTTATCTGCACATCTGCAACATGTCTGCTCAGCATGGCTCCACAGCTTCAACCACTGTAGAAATAGTCCCCCACCAAACAAAACCCCATCACCCCATCAACTAATGTGTCCCCTAACACTGTCTCTACTAGCTTGAAGTGAAGCACAACATCAGTTTTCACATATGGAAAAAGTAGGCCCACTCTCCGACTCTGTTTATATGAGATTTTTGTTACATGTTTTGCAGGTAGCATGTGTTTTCTATGTATAAAGTTCCTGCCAGTGATAGTACTGTCTGTTTGTTTTGTGGCTCTTCTGACGTACATGTATCTCATGAGTGACAGAGTGAGCCAGCTGTTTGTTCACTCGGCGCTGTTTGTTGGTTTTGGGCCCAGTGGTGGACGTGTTAGGATGACCTCATGAGCCAGATAAAGAGAGATAATAATTTGAACTGGTTTCTATCACATGCTTGACCCATATTGTAATGGTCTTAATCTTGATACAACATTACCAAAGCCTTTCCCATTCCCAACTTTATTGTGTTTTCATTGAATAAGCAATTCAGAATCTATGGGCTGGATTACTTTGTGGTTTCAGAACATCTTGTAACTGCTGCAGCTCACTTGTATTTGGGCCGCTGTTGGAAGAAAAACACAAACATATGACAACTTTACAGTTCTAATCCAGGGATGTAGTGAGTTCATTCGTCACTGTTGACATGGTTCATAAACCCAGTCAGACACGCAGGGATGTTTTCTTCCAGGTGCAAAAAGGCCTGTTGGTTTGAGCAGAGCCTCCGCTTGTTGTGGAAACAAAGGTGTAGATAGAGTCGTGTTAACACGTGACTTTCCAAAAACACTGGTCAGCAGCACTGACTGGCGAAGGTAGGCGGGACATACTGAGACCACATGTCCAGTCCTTGAGCAGCGATTGACAGAGCGAGAGGCCCGTCTCCTGAAGGGATGACAGTGACACGCTGTCCGATAATAACCTGCTTTGTGCTGCTGCAGCGGGGCGTGACATCAGCATCCTCTGACATCATGTCACATGACAGCAGCTACAACATGTGGAAACTAACAAAGAGTGCTGTTCTGTAGACAAGTCATCCACAACACGGTGCCTTTCTCATGATGTCTGTGTGTGTGTGCACATGTGCACTTATCCAAGTTATTAGAAGCAATGTTATCTGATTTAAAGTTGTCATTTGAGTAGAAACAGTCAACTATTATAATACTACAAATAACACACTTTACTTTTACTTTGGTTTGGGTCTAGAAAAGCGCTTTACAAATAAATGTAATTTATTATTATTACAAACTGAATGCAAATTAACTCCTACATGATTTATTGCAGCACTATAAATGATTTTACAGCTCTTACGGAGATACTATCAGCCAACTGTTGGAAATGTTGTAGATTGAGTTCAGAGGTCACAGCAACAACAGCAACAACAACTGATACTGTGAAAAGTAACTGTTTCACCAAAACACACACACATACAAACACTTCCACTATAATGAAGGAATTTTGATTTTCAAAACAATAAAACAGGAGAATCAGTAGATTATTAGAGTATTAGATTTCCTTTACTCACACGGGAAGAAAGTTACTACATACTTTTTGAACACCTGCAACCTAGCTGTAGATCTCAAGTTTAAGAAAACTTCCACCGTTTTTCAGATTTCTGCTGAAACTATGACCTCAGTTGAAAAGTAATATGAGAGGTCTTAGGTTACTTTAGAGGATAACAACTTCTCTTGATCTTGAAGAGTGTTTTGACCCACTTTAGCTGCATGTTTATCTGTGGTTCTATCTCCATAGCATACTGTAGGCTGGATTCACCAACTTCCCCATAAGAACCAATGTCCTACAGCGTCAATGTAATTAACTTCTATTTCTAGAGCATTGATTGCTTTAAATATGACTTGGAACACGTCTTTGAGAGTAACATATTTTAGAGAATAAGAACATGCAGAGCTCTCCTCCTATGACTTCTGCAAACACGAGGCTCCTGTGTAAACTGACTGTCACGCCCCTTAAAGGCTGAATTGTGCCTCTATGTGAAATGGTTTGCCTCTGAATTCTGATCCCTTGTAAAAGTGTGGTTGAATTGGGTATCAGAGAGTTTGAGTCCAGAGGGGCCCTGCAAGGTAGAAGGTAGTGGATAGACAGGAAGAGAGAACCAAGGATCAAGGATTATGAGAGACTTCAAACAAAATCCATATTGTCTTCAGGCATTTCATTACCACAACTAGGAGTCCACCACAGAGTCTTAATAAAGCCAAGAAGGGGGCTGGACAGGGAGAGGGGGTGTGGGCAGTAAAAAAGAGGAAAAAGAGGATGATTACAGAGGAGGTCGCTGGAAAGGGAGTATGAATGTAGGTAGGGGAGGGAGTCAAGGGGTAGACCAGGACAAGAACGGAGGAGGATGAAGACGGGGTTAAATACCTGGACAGATTCTTTGTGACTTTGTTAAATACAGGCAGCAACATAAAGTTAGAAAATTAATAATGAAGAAGTTGTAAAAACTGTCCAATAAATATCAACTCATGGATTCAAATTTTTACTTAAAGCTTCAGTCGGCTGTTCAGTATAGTATCATATAAGATTTGAAAAGATTTGAGAGGCTGTAACAAATGAAAATCGATTATCAAAATTGATATTCAGCTCCACAGACTGAAGTGTTGAGATATCTTCTGACTGCAGGCCTTCAGGTAAAGCCTTTGCTAGAACTGTGGAGTCAGTCTTTACCCAGCACAGCATCAGTGGATGTTAACTGCCCTCTGGTCAGACCTCTTGCAGTCGCTCTGTCCTGCGTTTCAACTTCCCCCCGTGGGCCTATACTTTTGTGTTTGATGAACATTCCCCAGAAACAAAGTCATTCTCCCCGCTCTCCTTCAATCTTCTTTTGAAAGGATGGAATTGGTGAGGCTGCGTCCGTTGTTGCCTGGACAACAGGCTGGGGATCATTGTGTGCGTGCGGGCACTGACTAAGTCAACAAGTTTTCCCAGGGCTGTCAGAAAAGGAATAGGAGGAGAGTGGGAGGAAAAGGGTGGCAGTGAAAGGATTGCAGCAATAAGATCAGCGAGCAAGAAAAGGAGAGGAGGCAGGGAGGCAAAGATGTGGGGTGGGGGGGGGTGGGAGAGGAGGAAGAGCAGGAGAGGGGTTCTAGGGGGCACCCTGAAACAAGAGGTGGGGATGGAGGGGAGGTAGGGAGAGGAGGAGGAGGTGAAGAATTTGGGGAGAAGAGAATGAGGGAGGGAAGGATGAGGAGGGGACGAAGAGGATCAAAAAGAGTTGGATAAAAGGCTAAGTCCTGGGTATGTTGAGACAAGAGGAACAGAGAGGGGGCAGTAGGTACACACACACACACACACACACATACACACACACGCACACACACACACACACACACACACACACACACACACACATACACACACAAACAGTGTCAAAGTGCCACATAACACATACATCTCCCATCACACAAAGCCTGCTTTGCCTTGTACAGCTCTGAATGAAGATAATGGCCATTATAGGACCTGACACTTTGAAAATACAACACCACCGTCATCTCTATTGAGGCTGCTTGTCTGTTTTCAAATCCAGTTCTCTGAATATTGAATACCGAATTTCTTTTTACCACCGTTTCCCTGAAAAATCTGTTTAATGCTATTAGAACTGCGGGGGACAGTTTAGACTCCAGCCTCTGTGACGCCGTCAAACTACTCTCTGGCTCGTATAAAACTGGTTCTCAGTAGATTTTCTCCACTGAGAACCAGCTTTGTGAAAACTATTTCTCATGCAATCTAAATGGTTTTGTGGCTTTTTAGCAGGCCTGTAAAATAAAACTCACCACATATTTTAGGTTGTGTATAATTAGATAGCATGCTGCCTTCCTTGCAGGAATGATAAACAGGGAGCAAAGTATTTCTGTGTGATTAGGGCTGTCAGGATATCAGATTTTCACTACATGATTATTGTGGCCAAAAGAATTCACAATAACGATATCATCGCGATATCTGTAGAAAAATTAAAAAAAAAAAAATTTGTTTATTGTGTGTTTTTTCTCTTTTTTAGCAAATCAATCACACAAAAAATACAAGTAGAGTGAGGTGGAGAGAGAGTCTGTAACCAAAATTGTGATTCAAGAGGCGCTGTATTATTTACACAACATTATATGTGTATTATTAACATAAAATCAATATTTCATTTTTAAACATCACGTTTAACGCCAGTACCGGTTCAATATATCACGATACCCATATTTGTAACTCGATCATCAGCTGTTTCTTCTGAATCATGCTGCAACACATTTTTTCTGTATAAAACATCGCTATAATATATATTCTAAAATATATTATCTGTATATGTTGAATATATAGTATGTAAACAGATTGTGTGTATTCGATCTGCCCCTGGGTGCTGTACAGTAGGTGTTGCTTTCCCACCAGTAAAGGTCAGAGTCAGATTGTGTTTCCTGCTGCTCTTTGTTGTCACAGATAGTTAGTCAGATAATCCAGATGGGTGTATTCCACCTATAATTACAGCATCTTTTCCCAGGCTAACTGTATGCTCATAGGGACACAAGTTAGTGACACATCTATGCAAACTGTAAGGTCACGGAGCAGCATGACTAAAGATGACAGAAGTGTTTTTTCATGTATTGAAAGAAACAATAACAAAGACACAGTACCTTTTATTAACTTGATTTTGAGATTCAAGCAATCTATTTGAAAGTCACTCTATTGATGCAACTATATGTTGGCAACATTTGATCTTTGGTTATTTTGTTTAAGTGCTTGTGACTGAAAGCTAGTTATGTGTAATGTGAAGCAAGTGAATGAGTGAAACTAGAGAAACTCTTTGGAGGATAAACTCTTTTGTACTAATATAGATTCATTTAGATTACTGGTTCCCAGCCTGGGGGTCCCCACCCCCACTAGGGGTCGCCAATGCTTCATGGGGGGTCGCCAGGCCTTTTTGATTTTAAGAGGTGTAAGACAACTTTTAACAAAAATATACAGTTGGCCAATATCTCAGCATTTCAGTCATTTCTGTGAAGAAAACTAAATGAAATTGTTATTTTTAATGTTTGGATTATTGTTTAAGATATAAACAGCATAAGGGCACAGTGAAGACCTGAACACAAGCTATAATCACAGAGCCTTCTCTCTCTGCTAAACAGCCTTGTCCTGCGATGTCACTTATGTCAGGGGTCTTCTATCCAATGATAGTAAAGGGTCCCTTAAGGAAAAAGGTTGGGAACCACTGATTTAGAATGATATGTCCTTTTCAGGTATGGCCGCTCTGGACAGTCGTGCTTCTGGTAAAATGGGTATGAGGGCCGTGATCTACTACACCACCACCACCGTCATCGCTGTGTTCATCGGTATCGTCATGGTGCTCATCATTCACCCTGGAAAAGGATCAAAGGATGAGTTCACCAAACAACAGCAAATAGAGCAGATCAGCCCTGCTGATGCCTTCCTGGACCTCATCAGGTACCTACACACACACACACACACACATTTATGCACCTTGAACAACCAAACACACCAGAGCACTCCACTGATCATCACGCAACATCATAAGTCTGTTTTTTAGCAATGTGTATTTGTAATTGGTAAGTAAATACCTAACAAAAATGTACCTCTTCTGTTGTGTTTTCTAGAAACATGTTTCCTCCTAACCTTGTGGAGGCGTGCACCAAACAGGTAACTCTCCCACCACATCCTCTCTCTTTGTTCATCCTACAGTTACATGACATGCTTTATTCCTCAATTGTCTCACTTTAGCAGATGTGCCTGAGTGAGTGCACAATTTTGCATTATTTAAAGCCTCTGCAGTACTTTAATTTTGTATGTTCATATTGCCATTGTTAGTTTAACTATTTACTGGAGATCTCTGTTACACTGGGAATTAAATTCCTCAGCAATTAAAGGGGACCTATTATGCATCTGTGCTTTTTCCCTTTCCTTTAGTGACTTATATAGTTTGTGTGCATGTAAAAGGTTTGCAAAGTTACAACGCCCAAAGTCCAAGCCAAAGGGAGTTACTCTCCCCAAACAGAAACACTGCTCCTAAACTGACTGAAACGCCTTCACTGAAGTCCTGCCTTTTCTTCTATAACGTAGTTTGGAACGCCCTCAAACAAAGCTAGTTAGAGCGGAGCTGGAGCGAAGTCGGAAGAGTTTGGTTCAGATGACCAATCACAACAGTGTGACCAACAGAGGGGGCGGGGGCAGTGTTTTTTTTTAACATTAAAGCATGTAAACATGTTCTATTAGGAACCCAAAATACAAGTATGAACCTGAAAATAAGCATAATAGGTCCTCTTTAAATCTAAAATTGCCATCCATATAAAAAAAAACATCAGATGCCCAGCTGCCAATGCTTAGACCTGACACAGCCGAACCCTTGTCTCTGTGCCACTTTCACTTCCTTATTCCAACACATTTTAAGCAGTTAGGATTGTGACATTTTGTGTACCAGGCGGTAATATAGGAAGTTGAAAGCACAAACAAAATAACTGCATTCTGATTCATTGGTTCATTTAAGTGTAAAGAATTGAAATTTAACATGTTAGCCTGTAAATCTTTGAATGTTGTAGGCACATTTCTTCATATTCAACAAGCTGCATCTACTTGCTATATCTTCCATGACTCTGAATCTCAAATATTACTAAATAAGTATTTATAAAAGTGTTATTATAAGAAAATGTTTATATGACCCAGGATTTTTTATTTATTTTATTTAACGCGCCTTTTTTTCCAGTTCAAGACGCAGTATGCCAAGAGAGTAGTCCATGTGAAGATGACAGTGAATGACACTATATTCGCAGTCAACGGTAGCGAGGAGATAACCCGGGAGGAGATGGTCCCAGTGCCGGGATCGGTTAATGGAGTCAACGCTCTCGGCCTGGTGGTGTTCTCCATCTGCTTCGGCCTGATCATCAGCAGCATGAGGGAACAGGGGCAGCCACTAAAGGACTTCTTTGACTGTCTCAATGAAGCCATCATGAAGCTGGTCGCCATAATCATGTGGTAAGTACCAGGAGGGATGGAGTTAATGTAGAATGAAGTGTTGGATCTGAACTTACAATAACACTCATCAACCCTCAGGTATGCCCCTATCGGTATCCTGTTCCTGATTGCTGGTAAGATCGTGGAGATGGATGACATCACATCCATGGGTGGCCAGCTGGGGATGTACACAGTGACAGTCATTTGCGGCCTGCTCGTCCACGCCTTCTTTGTCCTGCCGACGCTCTACTTCGTCATCACCAGGAAGAACCCCTTTGTTTTCATCGCTGGGCTGTTGCAGGCACTCATCACTGCCCTGGGAACTTCCTCAAGGTATGTGACTGTGGTTAAGTGTTATATAATTTAGAGTCCAACTCAAAATCTCACAGACTGATAAGATAGGTCAATGTAGAATGTATTGTCATTCTCTCATACACAATACTCAGTGTATAGGGGGATGAAATGGCATTGCTTCACTGCTAGAGAATCAGTTAAGACACAAAAAAAAGAAACAGGTACAAAAGATAAGTTAGCTAAGCCATGTGAATAGATCATAAAACCTAATAGTGGGTGTAGCAGGCACCTATTGACCCACATCTAGGTGCTTATAGGGACCAATAACACCTGTTTAATAGCCTGACAACAGTCTAATCGGCTGTTAAATCATAGCTGACTTGCAGTGAGTGGTTTTAGACTTTGGTTTACAGTCAGTCTCCATGAATGCTACAGATGATGAGCATTGAGACGCATGATTCAGCAACTTTAACTTCTAATTTCTAACAGACTGGGTTAATTTTTCCTATGTCTCTGTTTTTTTCACTCTCTCTCTCTCTCTCTCTCTCTCTCTCCCTCTATCCCCTCTCAGTTCTGCCACATTGCCCATCACTTTTAAATGCCTGGAGGAAAACAACAAGGTGGACAAGCGCGTGACCCGCTTTGTGCTCCCTGTCGGTGCCACTATAAACATGGATGGCACGGCTCTATATGAAGCCCTGGCTGCTATCTTTATCGCCCAGGTCAATGATTATGACCTTAACTTTGGACAGATTCTCACCATCAGGTAGGTGATAATACTTTAAATGTACAATGTGTACGATTTGGCAGCATCTAGTGGTGTGGTTGCAGATTGCAACTGAGTAACACTCACGCTCACTCCTTCCTCTCCAAGACTGCAGTAATGTGAGTGCAAAAACGTGGTAACACTGTTCGCCGTGCTCAGAGGCCATCCTTACTATAACAACACTACTTTAGGAGCAATGGAAGTCAGACGGCAGCTGGCGGTACAACGGTTTTGCACTCTGCGGCTCATGTTACCGCAGTTTCACAAGCGTGTCGGAGAACTACAGTGGCCTTCAGGTAATGTAAAAACGTGAAAGGCTTTCTCTAGAGCCAGAGTTTGGTTTGTCCATTCTGGGCTACTGTAGAAACATGGAGGAGCAACATGGCGGACTCCGTGAAGAGGACCCACTCCTTATGTAGATATGAAGGGCTCATTCTAAGCTAACAAAAACACAATGACTCTTAGTTTTAGGTAATTATACACTAATAAAAACAGTTATGAATATTATATTCCATTTGTGCTAATAGATCCCCCTGAAATGTTACACACTGTTCCTTTAAACATTCATCAATTATGTCGTTCATTCAGTAATTTAAAATGACCCAGATGGATTTGATTCAGTAAACCTCGCCTGCTCCGAGAGTGGAATCAGTTTTGGATGAAAAATACTCCGTAAAATATTCTGCTTATCCCATGTGAAACATTTCCAAGCCTCAAAACCACAGGTTGCAGCCTTATAAGTAACTTTCCACCAGTTGCACAGCAATTAATAATTTTTAGACAATTCAAATTTTTCTCCTTCTGCCTTTTTTCCCCATCAGCATCACAGCCACAGCAGCCAGTATCGGAGCAGCTGGAATCCCTCAGGCAGGACTGGTCACCATGGTGATAGTGCTAACGTCTGTAGGCCTGCCCACTGATGACATCTCACTCATCATTGCAGTTGATTGGTTCCTGTAAGTATTGGCTATATGACATCATAGGAAACTATTCACTTCAAATGTGAAAGTCAACAAAAAAAAAACGTGATCTAGATATTTCCTCAAGTAGCGCCAGCTCTCAGTAGGACTACAAACTGGAAAATGTTGGATTTATGGAGGAAGGAAGAGGGTAAAATCATGAGGAAATATACAGTATAAGTATAGTGTGGTAGGAATTCAATTAGGCTCCACCCAGGGGGATTTAAGGGGTTACAAGGGATCAACTTAGTGTGCTGTACACTCTTGAGTTGACGGCTTCCAGAGACACTCCCTTCACATTCCTTGTCCATCCATCTGGTTTTTATTGAGTCAGCGTCCAATCCCAGTGCAAAGCCCAACTTCCTCCTATCTACTGGCTGTGTTTCATGTGGTTTGAAAATTGCCTGGAGCAAATAAAAGTATGTTTACCAATGACTTTTTTATGTACACACATAGACAATGTGGATTCAATTTTCAATGTTTTCAATGAAATTGTTTAATATTCATTGTCGTCTTTAGTCTTTTTATGTCTTCTGTTGTTTTGTCTTGTCTTATCCTGTCTTGTCTTGTCTTGTCTTGTTTCATCTTGTCATGCCTTGACTTCTCTCTGCCTCTTGTCCTTACCTGTCCTCTGTCTTTCCTCAGGGACCGATTGCGCACCGTCACCAACGTCCTTGGAGACTCCATCGGTGCAGGTATAGTGGAACACCTGTCACGCCACGAACTGCAGAATAAGGACCCCGAGGTGGGCAACTCAGTGGTGGAGGAGGCAGACAAGAAGCCGTACCAGCTCATCTGCCAGGAGAACGAGTATGACAACGAGAGGCCTGCCGACAGCGAGACCAAGATGTAGATTTTTGTCCGAGGTTGCGTACATTCTTAGGAAAACCATTGCGCTGCATTGAACCACGTTCTCAAACGAAGCTCTTCTTAATGTGCAAACCTTCCTCTCACAAGAATGGAGGGTTCAAATTAAATTGATCTACAGCTAGAATATATTTTCAGCCAAGACGAGTTCCACTAATGTGTGGGGTCTAGTGTGGGCTTTCCTGACACACTTGAAATGGTTCACTGTTGCGTTGTTTTTCTAAAGGTTTGTGCTATGATGCTTTCCAAGAGTGCTATGTGTATTTGCCATAGGGTGGCAGCTGTTTACTATTATGAATGAACTACTCTAGAGCCCGGTGGCCTGCATGCCATATCCAACTCCTCTCAGAACTGTGATGACTAATCTCCCCCACTAGAGGTCAGTGTTGCTTTGAGTCTTAACACCACAGCAGATTACAGCCCAAATTTGCACAGACTTTTTCTGACTTTAAAATTGTTGCTTTTGTTTTGTTTGAGCGGTGTCGTATGTGTAAAATGCAAGTGAAATCTATCTGGAGATTGATGTGAAAAGTGTTGGATATCATGCACATACACTGGGGTGATAGGGCCGACTTCTTTGGGGGGAAAGGGCTGCTAATTTACAAACTTCTGTACAGACACTAGTGGCTTTATTTTCTATGATTTGGTGTACAGACTTCAACAGAGTGAGTGAATGATGTAATTTACCCTAAGGCACACATACCTTTGTCCCGTAAGCGTCCAAACCAGGAAGTCCTATTTGAAGTTGTCAGAATAGCTTGTCTTTCCAGCTTTTATGTTACAAACCAATCATTACAATCACTAAGACTGATGAACCAAAATCCCTCAGCCATGATTTTAATAGTAAATTTGCTGAGAATTTGAAATGTAATCAAATCTGAATTTTAAGCCATTATATTTCAACCAAAAAAGCACCAAAAATACTTTCCAAATTTCTGTACAGTTTAATTAAATCCAAACAAACAAATCGCTAACCCGCACAATAATACAGTAATGATTTTATTTCTGATAAATTCTCATAGTGATTGGGCCCTCTAACATGGACATGGAACTAAAAATGATTTGATTGAATCATTCACATGTCTGTATGAAATATTAGTTTTTTGTTAAATTAGTAAAATGATAGTCAGTAGGTTGGATATATACTTTTTAAAATTGTCTAGTCTTAATTCAGCTTACTTTAGATAATACAATCGGATGTTTATTTCATATGATTTAATATGGATGCTTGTTGTAAATTAATACATTTTGGTGAATTCCCCGTCGTTTATTTTAGCTAGCTTTAGCTAATTCAGTATACATAACAAATGTAACATAGACGTTGCTTTGTATAGAGGATTCTTCTGAATATACTGTATTTGTATAGAGAAATGTAGATAAATGTGTACATTAATTGTAGATTTAAATTGTAAAAGGTTACCTGAGGATTGCGTATGTAAAGAAGTTGTTGTAACCATGCTCTCTATCAAACCTAACGACCGAACTAACAATCCCTCTAGTTCCTTGTGCAAATGCACAACTGGCTGATTTGAAGGACCAAATGTTTTTCCTTTACACACTTGAGGAAATGGAATAGTTCCTTTGTTTACAGTTGCTGGTGTCTCTCTTGAAATGACTGTTTCTCTCATGAATTCACATGTGACTGTACAATAGTTGTAGTTTTATCTTGCATGGATTTTTATGAATAAAAAAAGATGAAATCAGAGGTTGAGTATTTATCATTTTATCTGAAAGAGCTGTGAATTCTAAGCTAAGCCTCTAAGATAGATATGTGTTGATGAGTAGATGTCTTTAAATGTTTTAAATCCTCATTTGACATCCTCCTGCCTCCATATTCTTCATGTTTACGTTCTGTTTTTAATTTGTCATCCTGATTGTCTATACTGTCATTTTATTTTGTTGGTCTATTCTGTACACCAGAACTCTATTGCCTGTCTGCTGGGGTGGATTAATGCGCAGGCTGGCCCTATCGACTGTAGGCCTATAGCTTCCTTCAGGCTATTGCTTCTCTAACAAACAGCACTATTTCTCAGAATACTGATCACCATCATATTCAACAAATGCCGATGCTGACACCTTGAGGTCAAACAGTGATTTGATCTCCCTCAAAACACTTTGCTTCGCACTTCCTGAAAAAATCCCTGTAAATCTGGCAAATGTACCAAACTTTTATTTATAGAGATTGTTTTCTATCTATCAGAGAAGACATTAACGTAAGCTATCATCTCAAGATACAAATATGTAAGGAAAGATAAGGAATACTGGAAAGACAGAAAGAAACAAAACCCAACACAACATCTGAAACAGACAGAAACAATTGCTACTATTCACATAGTTTAATAATTGGTCCCAGGTTTTGTAAAAACTCTTAAGAAAGCTGTTGAGGGTGCATCTGATTGTTTTCCAGCTCGATGTTCTGCATCACATCTTTGATCCATTTGTGTGATGAATGGGTTACATCCTTCCATTTAATTAGAATTGAGCGTCTAGCTAATAGAGAGGAAAAGGCAATGACTTCTGTAAGTAAGCAGAGAGATTTGAGTCATCTACAAATTGCAATTGTAGGAGTGGACATAATGTTGAACCTTGGAAACGGTCAAAAAAGGTTGACCAGAAAGGCACAGATTTTCAGTTTTGGGTGAGACCACAGCATGTGTAGATGGACGCTGTCTGTTTGGGTCTGTTTGCACCTGTCACATAGGTTTGGGCTTAGGTTTGGCAATGTTCTTGCAAGTTCAGTTTTTGAAAATTATAGCCAAACATATGTCATATTTCACACAATTTATCATGCTGTTGGAACGTTGAGATATTTTATCAATTTACGTGCTTATCTCTTAATCTCATAATTACTTCACATCTACACTTTGATTTAATTTAATCTCTAAACACACACACACACATGCATACACACAGTGGTGAAAAGTGACTAAGAATATTTACTCAAGAATTGTCCACAAGTACATTTTTGAGACACTTGTACTAATTTCTATTTTATGATAGGATGTCTACTCCACTACATTTCACATTTTAGGCTACTTTTAACTCCACTACCTTTATATGACAGCTAGTTACTAAATACTTTGCAGAATAAGAGTTTGTGGACAGAACAACCTTTTAAATAGTGTGCAGCACAAATTAACATAAAGTAATATGAGTGTGTAGTGTATAGCCTATATATTATTAAATAATAATGTGCATGTATATGTGGTATACAGTGTGCGCATGTAGTGCAATGTGCGGTGTATATATATATATATATATATATATATATATATATATTTATGTATATACTCTATATGTGTGTGTATGTATGTATTTAAAGAAGTTGCTAAATGATGATGGGAAAGAAGAAGGCGAGAACATATATTTATATATAAACACACATCACTCATCATGAATATTTATGTCATAAACTGAAAGAATGTTCAGTTTCCTGAACAGTGGAGCAGAGGCCTCCCTAAAATTTGACAAAGTTGCCAATCTTACAAATCGTTTTTGCAACAAATAAAGCTTATGAAGATTGGAGGGGTATGCATTTGCCCAAACAATATTACCATAAATCAAATAGGGATAAATCATGGTATAATATAAGGTTAATAAACAGAAATATATATATATATATGTGTGTGTGTGTGTATGTGTATGTGTATGTGTATGTATGTATATTTTGCAGGTTGTATTGCATGTGTATATTGTATATTATAAATAATCATTTGCGCATATAGGAAAAGATAACAAATAGTCAATATGATTAAGATAAATATGTAAGTAATGAATTGGTATTCTGGATTGATAACAAATTTATATTTTGATGAGGATAATTATATCAGTAATTAATTTATATTTCTGTATAACACAGATTAAAGGTAATAATTATAGTTAGAATAATTATAAATAATAATAATTATAGTTACACAAATTTAGGAAAATTATGATATTATAATAATATTACATTAAATCAAATAGGGATCAATCATGGAATAATATAAGGTTAATAAACAAGAAACATTTCTGAAACTTCTTAGTAAATGTAAATATACTACCAGAGGAAGGTAATGCTGTCTTTTAGCGCCATCTAGCGTCTCAAACACTAAATGTATTGCATGGCATTTTGTTTGGCGCCGATGGAGGGAGTCATCCTGAGATCTCTGGTCAGTCAGACAGACGGCAGAACTTCCGGTCGGCATTTTGTTCTACGAGAGAGAGAGAGAGAGAGAGAGAGAGAGCGAGAGAGAGAGAGGGAGAGAGAGAGAGGCTCTGGATGATCGCAACAATCGTCATATTTCTCATTTTAACTGTGGTAAATTGTGCTGCGTTCATTTGTTTAATGTCGGCGCAGAACCGACTGAAAAACTCCGACGGAGCGGATGTTTCCTGGTGAATGTACGTCGGGATCATTATCAGCCTCTGCTTGGCGGAAAAAAGACCCGAATATCAGCCCGACACGGATTATTGTTGATTAGCTTAGCACGGCTAGCAGCTAACACACAGCTAGCTGCTATAGCTGTAGCTCTGTTAGCCAATCAAGAGAGAGAAGAAAGGAGCTAGAGACACGGAGCTAAAACATCACCTCCCTTCAGAAACACAAGGTAAATATAACCACGCAGCTCATCTTTTATGCTGCTAACTTTGTGATTATTAACAATACGGTGGATAAACGTTGCTGCTTGTAAAGAGCACCAACGGGCGTCGTTAACGGTTGACCGGGAGCTAACGGAAGCTAGCTAAGCTAAGCTAGGCTAGGCTAGGTGTGTTTTTGCTCCGCCGAGGCGCAACGGCCTCAGACTGGATGTCATCTGTCGAGTCCGGGGATTGGGCCGTCGTTGCTACGGGAATTACACTCCCGTTACCGTTTTACATATACTCACACTAGATAACACATCGTAGTTTTCTGGAGCTCATAAGTGGGGATTGACTAAACATCCTTCAACCCGGAGCAGCGCTTCCTTGTGTTATTCTGACTGCAGTGGACGGGTAAAACAAGCTAGTTAGAGGCTAATCAACAACACTTAGAGCTAGTTAGCATCACTAGGCTAGCTCTAGTAAAACACGACTATTGTTGTTAGCTAAATGTTTAGTGGTCTTAGCTGCTGTCGTTAGCGCGACAGATCCAAGGCAGTGCAACTTATTGCAGGTTTGTTTGTTTGCAAGTAGCAAGGCTGCTAACTGGCTATTCGGCTAACATAAACTAAGATAAACAGTTTAATGAATGCTAACGTGAACTATGACCTATGCTAACTAACGTTAATTGTGTTACTTGACTCCTAATGTTGGTTTTGCTGTAGTATTTTGCAGGGCTAACGTTGTTTTTTGGTTGCTATCCTGTTTTGAAATGTTTTGAGTGACTTACAGACTGAGCTCAACTGTAGGTACTGTAACTATCGGAGTTTGTTAAGACATGGTAATGTTGGTATGTGTTTTGACTTCTTGAGCACAACAAATGCAGTTTGATAGCTTTCAGCCAGTGCTAAGGTGAACTGTGACCTATGCTGACTGACGTTAATTGTGTTATTTGACTGGAGTATTTGGCTAATGTTGGTTTGCTATCCTGTTTTGAAATGTTTTGAGTGACTTCCAGACTGAGCTCAAGCTCAAACTGCCTCCACTATAGTTACTTTAACTTTAGTTTGTTAGACATGTTAAAGTTGGTATGTGTTTTGACTTCTTGAGCACAAACAGATGCAGTTTGATCGCTTTCTCTGCAGTTTGCAGGATGTGTACGGTGGTCTCTGTGGTACTGGAGGAGGATGCCACTCACTACTGTCATTTTGTGTTTGATTCCTAATGTTGGTTTTGCTGGAGTATTTTGACAAGCTAATGTTGGTTTTTGGTTGCTATCCTGTTTTGAATTGTTTTGAGTGACTTACAGACTGAGCTCAACTATAGTTACTTTAACTATAGGAGTTTGTTAGACATGTTAATGTTGGTAATGTTGTAGCTCGACCGATCCAAGGCAGTCCAACTTATTGCAGGTTTGTTTGTTGCATGTAAGCGGGGCTGCTAACTGTCAATTCGGCTAATGTAAGCTAAGATAAACAGTTTAATGAATGCTAACGTGAACTATGACCTATGCTAACTAACGTTAATTGTTTAGGTTGTCATCATGTTTGTGTTATTTGACTCCTAACGTTGGTTTTGCTGGAGTATTTGGCAGAAGCTAATGTTTTGAATGACTTACAGACTGAGCTCAAGCTACGTTGCCGCCACTATAGTTCCTGTAACTATCGGGAGTTTGTTAGACATGTTCATTTTGGTATATATTTTGACTTCTTGAGCACAACAGGTGCAATTTGATAGCTTTCAGCCAGTGCTAACGTGAACTGTGACCTATGCTAACTAACGCTAATTGTGTTATTTGACTCCTAACGTTGTGCGTTGGTTTGCTGGAGTATTTGGCTAATGCTGGTTTTGGTTTGCTATCCTGTTTTGAAATGTTTTGAGTGACTTACAGACTGAGCTCAAGCTGCCTCAACTATAGTTACTATCGGAAGTTTGTTAGACATGTCGATGTTGGTGGATATATTTTGACTTCATGAGCACAACAGATGCAGTTTGATAGCTTTCTCTGCAGTTTGCAGGATGCGTTACGGTGGTCTCTGTGCTACTGTAGGAAGATGCAGCCCCACACTCACTACTGTCATTTTGTGTTATTTGCCTCCGAATGTTGGTTTGCTGGAGCTTATTTGGCAGAAGCTAATGTTGGTTTTGGTTGTTTTGAAATGTTTTGAGTGACTTACAGACTGAGCTCAACTATCATTACTGTAACTATCAGAGATTGTTAAGACATGTTAATGTTGGTGGATATATTTTGACTTCTTGAGCACAACAAATGCAGTTTGACCGCTTTTTCTGCAGAAATGCGTACGGTGGCTCTGTGCTACTGGCTGTGAGGATGCCGCCCCCCACTCACTCACTACTGCTGCCGCCACCATCACAGAGTGCATCTGTTCCTTTGTGCTGCCTCCTGCCTGTCAGTCTCACAGCTGTCAGCCAAGCCCCTGCGTACAGAGGAAGAGCACATTGGACTGAGCATGCTAACGTTTACAGCTAGCTAATGTAATGTTTACAATATCCATCTGTTGATCTTCTGTAACAGTTAGGTCCGTGCAGAAGCTGTTGCACGTAGTCGACCTCGACTATCAGCTTGCACTGGTTGCAACAATGTTGTTTACAGATTTTACGTGGCATCAGTATTAAGCAGAAGTTGCTGTGAAAAATGTTGCATTTCTTTAGAAGTCATGAAAACTGATAAGGTCAACAGTGCTGCATACTGTTGCATTCCAGGGTTTGAAGATTGTACAACAGTAATGATATGGTCATTGCATGTGTGAGAGTCAATATTGTGATGCTGTCTCTGGCATTATTTTGTTACTTTTGGGGTTAGTTTCTTAGTTTTAACTACTGTAGACACAAGTTCTTATAAAATAAAATGCAGTTCTTTTGTCACTAAGTCTGATGCAGAGCCATTTTCTCTTTCAACAGATTGAAGGAGTAGGACTTTTTTATCTGAAATGTCAGTGAGTCCACCCGAGACTGCACAGAGTTCTTCAAAAAGGTATTATTATAATGCTTTAAGCCATTTATCATTTCATTGACATGCCATTATTAATAATAGTAATGCCTGTTTACTCTGAATTGAGGAGGCAACTGAGAATGTTAACATGTTTTGAGAGGGTTTGAGACTCTTGTAGCCTAAGCAAGGTCTTTAATTTTCATGGTTGTGTCCGAAATTCCATACTAACATGCTATTTAGTACGCTAAAAACTATGTGAGATATTTTAGTATGTTCGAAACTTTAGTATGAAATAAATAGTACATGAATTACATACTATTTCCAGTGAAATATTACAGCATACAACATTGGACACTACGGCGGCATAAATATCCAAAAATGCAATGCGGTATTGACAACAATGTTCATAACAGACATTGGCGGGCAGCTCTGTAACATCAATAACGCTTCAATTTAACTGTAAGTAAGATTTCACTTTGCTAGGCGTAATATATATTTTAAATTAATTCAGACTTTGATTCTCACAAACCTTTGTTTTGGTCACATGAGATTGGCACGGGTTACCATGGTTACACGTCTCCAACCGGCAAGGAGGCTCTCAGAAAGTGACGACGTAAATTATTGGTCAGTGCTTCCGAAAAAATACATACTACTGTTTATTCACACAAAAGTATGTTGAACGATAGTACATCTATTGAGTATGTAGTGCATAGTATGTGATTTCAGATGAAGCCGATGTCTGAACACGCTCATCATTTTGTGTCACAGAGAGTAAATGTAGATAACAAGAGAGCCCTGTGCTGGCCTTCTATCGGCTTGTTGTAGCAACCAGGTTTATCCATGAAGCGTGGGCTGATGTTCTAAAAATTGCAGCTGGCTTTTCATTCTGCTTTTCCTTGACCTCCGGTGCAGTCTTATTTGAGAGGTCAAGGACACCTAACTAGCAAAGGGATAAGACAAATTAAGTGCGACATAGGGTCCAAGTTTCTACAGATCCATCATTATAAGCTGAGAGGGAAGAGCCCTATGGTTTGACAGTGAAGGGGAATAGACTTCTATGGTAGTAACACAAAAATTTACATCAGATGACTGCTTATTCAGTTTCACAGTACTCAAGTGTAGAAAATAGAGGAACGTTAGTGTACTACCCACATGGTATAGTATCTACTGTATTACCAGGGGCAATCAGAATGTCAGGGCTTATTCACTGGAGTACATTTATCACTTGAACAGTATATTATTCAAAAAATATTTATACTGGTGGCAGTATAATACGTTTGTTGATCATGCTTTTTTTACCCCCCTTGAAGCCCCTTTCTTTTGTTTATCCTAATAAGCCAAACAGTGATGTTAATATTGTGCACGCAGTCGTGTTTACAACTGTTTTACAATATATTTTCCATGCAGAGAATGCATTTCCACTTTTCTGGAAACCACCAAGACGTTTGTATATTGCTTATCTGCTATCAAGGGAAATCTAAGTAATCTGACATGACATTTAAATGACTCATAATAAGCATCAGTCAGTATACTGAGGCTGAGCTGGCTTGTTCTACAAGGTTTAACAAGAATTGCAATCATTCAAATATTTTTTTTAATCAGTACATTGGACTCTTTGAGTTCATTGTTGATTTGTCTCTGCTTTATAGCACGTACCAGTATAATAACATAGCGTGATCGAGCCGCAGGATAGTCTGTTCTCGAGGGCCTAGATTCAGTTCTCTGTGCGTTTGTATCTGTTGAACATTTCTTGAGTGAGACACCTAACCTGCATTCATGCATGACATTCCTGATCCTGTGTCCCTGTAACCCAAGCAGAGAGCACTAAGGACTCCCCTCTTATTGATCAGTAACATATATAAATAATAATATACTAAATATATGAGTGGAAAGGTTGAGATCCATTGCAGTTTTTCTTGATTGACAAGCTATTGACACGTTTATCTTTATTGACAAGATCTAATAAGGCACATTTATGTGTTGCTTACAGATGATGCAGCCGTCACCATTTCTCCCTCACAAAACATAATCTCAGCATCAGGGCAGACATAGCAATATATATATATATATATATATAGGATAAACAGCAACTATTTTTTCATTCACTGCATTTGATTCCGTGTTCTTTCTCTTTCTTCTCCTGCCCATCACTCATGCTGTTTTTTTTGTCTTTCTCTCTCCCCGACTAACCTTCCTCTCTCCTAGGAGTCAGGAGATGTGAGGACGGGTGTCGTCCATCGGCCCCCTGATCTACCTGTGTATCAACACACTCCCCCACCCTCACCTTCAGCATGAATGGGGATATGCCTCATGTTCCCATCACCACTCTCGCTGGGATCGCTAGCCTCACAGACTGTGAGTGACACACAGCTGGGATCCAAACACACTATCACAGATTTTGTTGTGTCTCCTCTTTCAGTGTAAAATGCCAAGCTGAAATATTGAACAGATGTAAATTTGCAATTGTGATAGCATATTCTGTCCCTTGCCTTGTCTTTCTTTTTCTCTCTCCTTTTCTATGACCACATGTCCTGTTTTGCTCATGCTTGTTTCTCACCCTCTCACCCACACCGTCTCTTTTCCCTCATCTTTATTTCTTTACCTCTCCACCTCTGGCCTTTCCATCATCTCTCTTTTCTCGTCTCAGTGTTGAACCAGCTGCCCCTCCCTTCCCCTCTCCCGGCCACCACCACTAAGAGCCTCCTATACAATGGAAGGATCGCGGAGGAAGTCACCTGCCTACTGGGCTGTGGGGATGAGAATCTGGCCTCCCAGCTAGCCCATAGCCTCAACCAGGTCTCCACAGAGCACATGTGAGTGTACAAGTGAAAGTGTGTATAGCAAAAAATTCTCCAGAAAGATACATTTATATATGTATATATATTTATATATGTTTATTGCTATACATCCACTGAAATATACATTTAAATCAGCGTATGTCATTACACTGTTGATGTCCGATTTTTCCATGAAGCAGTTCTGCTCATGGATTTGCCACATTGCCCTTAGTAAAACCAAATATATTAAAGGGATAGCTACCTTCTCATAGAATACAGTACATTATTCAATCTCCCAACCCTGAAGTGTAGGCTACATATCCAGTGTTTCCCACTCAGAGACTTTACTTAGGCAGGCCACCCAAGTGTATTTGGCGATCAATTTTAGCATTTTTAAATGTATTATCCGTACGAGAGAACGATGCCATCCACGATCGATTAGCTAGTGGACTAGTGGCGGAACGATGCCGCAAGGGAGCGGATGGAGAGCTCAGCTCTGCTGGTGCAGCCTAGGGCCTCGCAGCCTAAGCCGTCCGGGCAGGACCCACGGTGGGACTGTGGTGGCATGCCTGACATGCCACTCCAGTCTGCTCAACTGAGACTGGATCCCGGTATGGGCGGCAGACTGCTCCCCTTCGCTCACCCCTTGTTGGACTGACAGGCCAGGCTTAATGTGACACATTGCGCACACACAAGGTTCATTGCATAGCCCACAGTGATTGTTTTTAAGAAATCTTGTAAGCCATTGTTTTACTGCTTTTCCTCATTAATGGTGTATTATTTCACCTACCCGCAACCCATCTGTTATTTTCGCATGACCGCGTGTTAGCAGAAAAACAACACAACACCAGAAAGTTAAGGTATAAAGTAAACAAAAGTATCACTAGCAACCGTACTGCCCCTAGATTTGAGTACCACTGGTTTATTGACTAATGTGGCTAACAGCAGGGACCACCCAAAAATGTTTTCGGTAGGCTGCCGCCACAACTGGAATCTAATTCTGTGGTAACCACTGTTATCTATAAAATTAATCTTATGTACGGTATGTTTAATGCAATGAATATTTGCATTCATACATGTTAAGATTTTGAACATTATTCACTAACTATTTCTACGTATTACTATTAATTATGCTACCCAATTTTTACTCTCTCACTTTATTCTTACTAGTCTTACCCTCACCATTTTATAATGTGACTGAACTTATTTTTTGCGTGTGTTTTCAGAGAGCTGAAGGACAACCTGGGAAGCGATGAGCCAGAGGGAGATGCACCACTGCTGCTGCAGACCATGCTGGCCAGGAACCCTGGCATCTTCAGGGAGAAAAGTATGGAGATAAATACCTGTTGCACATCATGACCCCCTTTTACATCTGGCTTTAAAATGTGTTGTGGGTGATCAGATTGCAATCATATAGTGCTTGACCACATGAAAGGCATTGAGGATGGATTGTTATCTGATCGGCTAAACCACCTCTGGACGTGGTCATTGTGACCACATTGAACGTTTTCAATCCACATACAACAACTATGTGGGAGGAAATACGTAATGCTAGGGCTGTCTCAAGTACCATTTTTTGGGTTTCGGTAGTAATCGACATCGAATATTCAGAGCTTCAGCCGGGTGGAGGGTGTCCACCATGACCCGAGAGATCACCACCACAGATCCAACACCGCTCTGTCTGCGCCCAGTGTCTCCTCTCTTCATCCTTCTGTGTCTGCCTGTGTAAACACACCTCAAAGTCACGTTTGCGGGCCCTCTTCCCCCTAAACGGTGGCGTTTTGAGGCTGATGTTTCCTCACCTTACTCACCCCCTATACGGCTGCAAGCCTGTATGTAGTGCAGCCTCCGGAGGCTTCCTCTCAGCCCTTTCAGACAGAGCAATCAGATCTCAATGTGAACACAGGAGACACATATTAATACCAGGTGTAAATATAATAAGGTTAAAGCATATCTAGATGCAATCTGGGATACGAGACGCATTTTAATGCAAGGTGTAAAGGGCGTCTATGACATGAAAGCATACAATCATAAAGACCAGCATCATGTTGATATTTGGAAACAAATATACTGTTTTTTCATTTCTGAACAGATGTTATGCAGCAGCCAATGGTACCACCATACAAGATCACCCAAAATTCCTTGCATAGCCCTGCACAGCCTGCAAACTTCCAGCCTGACGCAATGTCTCCCAATCCACCAAGGTGAGTGAAAGATACAAAGATATTGTCTTTTAAGTGATATAAATGTTATTTATTTTACTGTTAGGCATGCAAATTGCTTCTACTTGTTTGCTCAATGTCTTTCTCCCTGTTCCCCTCTCCACTTTGTCCAGCCGGTTTGTGGCGCCCCAGTCTGGTTCCAGTAGTCGGTACATGGGCCAGAACAGTCCAGTACCCAGCCCCTATACTCCTCAGAGCCCTGCCCCTGGTTACATCCAGCAGTATCCCCACCAACAACCACCCAGCTATAACCAACACCAACAGATACAACAAGGTGAGAGTGTGTTCATGTACTGTACATGCATTGGGGGGGGATCTTTGTTGAAAAATTACCTTTTTCCTTGCTTGTGTGTGTTTGTGTGCACCTGGCTGATGCACATGACATGATTCATTGAAAGACATCAGCCCAATTGCAGACTTACATGTGAGGTTAACATGCTAGCAGCATAGCAACAATTGATAATTAGATTGAAGTATACTTAAAAGGTTTGAAGTTTGATGGTGTTTCCTAAAAGGTGTGCATAAACAGTCAACGATACCCATTTAGTAAGGTTTTGTGCGAAGACCCCGATCTATGGAGAGCTGTGCTTTGATATGATTTCCGGTGTTTGTTTTATAAACTGGTGAACTCAAGTTTTTCTTTCTGACATGACAACATCTAGATTTTATCAGCTATACATAAATTGTCATGGAAAGCAGATTAAAATCTGTCAGGTGGCCAGAGTATAAAACTAAATTCTTGACCTTTGTATTCTAAACACACTCTGCTTCCTGGTGCATTGCTAGTTGCATGTGATTAGCTGCTGTGGATTTGTGAACAATTTCTGTGGACAGGATTCTGTTCCTTCCTTGTTAAGTCACTTATCACTTCCTTCAGTTGCTTCACAGGTGTTGCCTCATTGCTTTTTTTTTTATTTCCAACTGCGTTTTGTCCTCTTTGATTCAGATTTGACTGACGATTTCCTGAATATTTTATGAAAGTAAAACAATTGAAAATAACAAGAAAAAGTGTTTTTGTTGACAGTGTTACATACAAAACAGGGAAGCCACAAACAATGAAAAAGTCTTTAAAGTCAGAATTGGATAAAATAGTGTAGTTTGATATTAGTTAATTGGATTTAGGAGGTCAGTGTGCCTATTTCATGAATTTTAGCCCAGGTGTTCAGCAGGGCTAATACTAATAGTCAATTTTGGCTTATCACCATATCGTCAGTGTGGTATATGTTGGCAGATGTGCAAAAAGAAATTGAAGTGCAGCAAATGTTTGATACGCTCGCATGTTTATGTATATTTTAACTTAATTTTTCAGAATTTAAGTTGCATATTAAATGATGGAAATGTATATTACACTGTATATATGTGTTTATAATCCAAGTTTATTGATGTATGACAATTTATTTCCCAGTGAATTTCACTGTTTAAAATGTCCTGTTGTTTACCATTACTGTTGTCTATAATAATAAAGATCCCATGTAATGGGCGGGGTTTTGACTGGAAAAGTCATGCCCTCCAAACATGAATAGAATGCGCAATTAATTTTACAACAACTGTGACAATTGTGGCTGCTACAATTAAACGTAATTGGTTGATGCTTTGCATTTAGAGTGCCTGCTCTGGTGTAGTAAATTATACACTCCCACTTCACTGGTAAAATATCCGACCAATAACAGGAGGAACAGGTTTGTGTCCACCATGTAGTGATTTACAAACATCTGCTTCCCAAACAAGTTAGCAGCTAAACACAGCAGTTTACACACAAAATCATTTTCACTGCACCTGTAAATTTAATTACATTTTCTATGTATAGGAGTTGAAATTTGAGTGATTCACTCACCATTTTTCTGGGTCTCATGAAACCTCTCTGACTCCTGGAAGAACTGAAGCCACAGAACATTTCTAATAAAATCCATTGTACACTAAGTGCTTATTTACTTTTTTTAATCAGCAATTTTTGGACACATGAATCAATGATCAACAATGTTAAAATTACCTCTTTTTTCTTTTCTCTGGCAGTGTCTGTGGCCAGTCCCATGGTTCCAGGTGGCATACGAAATATCCATGACGCCAAAGTATCGGGGCAGATGGCCAACGCTGCCAACCACCACTCAGACAGACACGGCACTGAGGACTACATGAACATTGTACACCGACTGAGCAATGAGGTACGACTGACAAAGTCTAGAATGAATACATTATAAGTTTACTACACAAGGCAGACATTTATGAACAAACAACTAAGTTGGGTTTTGAATAATCCCGTTTTTAAACGGGTGAAATTTCTCTGCATGAGGTTTGAAAAATTTGTCATGTAAGCCAAAGAAAGACATTTTCTACAAACTGCATATAGAGGGCATGTATGTGATGTCACTGTACTTCAAATTCCCCACTATCACTGCTCAGTTGGTAAACAGGTAACAGTGAGCAGATAAATATCTGTTTTGCAATGGACTGCACAAGCAGATTTAGAAAGAATTCAGGTGCTAGATTTTACAAACTGTCTAAGACTAAAGAGAAGACGAGTAATTCTAAAGTTCTTAGGGGCGGTTATGTAATGATAACCAACCAGACACAAGGGTTTCTGAAGTTGTGTGTGTTTTAGTTCTGTTTAGGTTTTATTAACTTTATTGTAAATGGGCTCAGAGATTTATTTTCTTTTGATATTTTCAATTAGCAATTTTTTAAATTGACACTGGTTTTGAGGTGGAATCTTGCTAGTTTTTGGGGTTTTTTTTTTTTAGGGAAGATGCCTTGGAAATTTAGGGAAACATTGGCATAAACATATAATGCTGCTACAATGTTCCCTCCTTGTGAGGGAAGTTTATTTGGCGACAGCTGGACAGAAACTGGACTTGCCGTCGACTGTTTTAAGATATTTTTGGAGCAAAGTTTTGGTTGAAAGTCCAGTGTAAAGATCACACCTGGTAGTTTACATCTGTTTTGTCTGTGTGTTGTCCAGGAGGGTGACTCCGCCATGAGGAATCCTCCTTTTTCTCTGAGGTCTCCACAGTCTGGCTGCTCCCCAGCAGGGAGTGAAGGAACACCTAAACGTAAGGACACTGGAAGAGGAGAGGAGACACTACAGTGCATGCCTCTTTTCATTTAGGAGCACTGTAAAACTACTAATTACAATTTCACACCAACAGAATGGTTTGAGGCCATTGCCACTCAAAGTGACAAAAGGCCACAGTCTTGGTGGTCGTCTTTGTGTATAGCATTGAACATTATTAGAGTGCACTGTCGGTTGTCACAGTGCTGTCTGGTTTTGTGCGCTTTCTTTTGACATGCCATCGGAGGATAACTTTGTTTTCTGTCGCTTCCTCACAGCGGGTTCTCGTCCCCTGCTGATTCTGCAGTCACCACCTCCCTATGCGCACTCGCCGAGGGACGGAGGACCTGACCAGAAACAGCAGCTCCAGCAAAGGAAGAAAGCCCCAGCGGTGAAAGAGGAGAAGGATATGTACGACATTGTAAGCTCTCCAAACAAGGACTCGACAAAACTCACCATCAAGCTATCCAGGGTCAAGTCAAATGAGTCCGATACCCCAGGTAAGGAAGAATTTCGATCAGCTTAATCTCAGCTGGTTCCTCATGTTTTTGTTCTGCAGTTTCCTACATCTCCAGTTTCAAACTTTCACAGCTTTTTAATCAAATAGCAGTACTAAAAAGAGGTATGCTGAGCTCACATCTTTGAGAACAAGAAATAAATCCTGTCAGTCAGAACCTTTGGTGGGGAAACTATCAGCCCTTTTAAATACAACCCTGTAAAAGTGTTTTTGTTAATATCTCAGGTGATGCTCTGCCGGGAATGGACGAGAACTCTGACAATATGGAGACAGAACTGGGCTTTCAGCAGGTGCCTGTTCTCCAGCAAAATCTAGGAGCTCGGCTGCAACAACAACAGCAGCTAGCTGGCGTTGCCGGTGGTCTCCAGCCTCCCAGTTCCCCTTACGACGAAGCAGAGCTGGATGCTCTCGCTGAAATTGAAAGGATAGAACGAGAGGCGGCTAGCGAGAAGTGCTCCAAGGAGGTGCAGGATAAAGGTGTGTAGAATATCTCTAAATATGACTCTATGGATAAAAGCTGAACAAATGGTTGTGAACTTTAGAGGTTTTACAAGTGTGTTTTATCTCTTTTTCTTTGCAGACAAGCCACTGAAGAAGAGAAAACAGGACTCTTTTCCCTTGGAGCCAGGCGCGTTGGGACCAGGTGGCCCCACAGGTGCCCCAGGCAGTGGATCCACAGGAGGGGGCAATGCTGGCAAACTGACCCCGCAGGAGGCCACCGCAGCTGGGAACGGTGCCAGTCGCCCTCCCCTCATGGTGAGCATCGACCTCCAGCAGGCAGGCCGAGCTGATGGCCAGCTTGACCCCTGTCTGGCCGCCCCTATTCCAGCCCTTGAGGCCCAACGCTGGCCTGAAGAACCAGCTAGTGGGCAGGCTGCAGTGGAAGGTTCTGACACGGCTTTGCGGTTAAAACCAGACGGACGACCGGAAGTCATCAAGAACAGGGTGGATAAGCATGACAGCAGGAGAGATGGTCGGGAGTCATCAAAGCACCGACATGATGAGAAGTCCTCAGACAGACGGGGAGACATGCCAAAGCCATCAAACCGTGGGGAACACGGACGAGACAGGGACCGAGATTCTGACAGAGATAGGAGGCATCGGAGCGAGACCGGTGGGCGAGACCGACGCTCGCCTGACTCGCGCTGCCGAAGTGACCGAGATAGATACCGGGCTTCTTCCACTGGAGAGCCTGGTCGGAGCGGCAATAGGCATGATGGTTCCAAACCGGCTTCATCTGCCTCCGGTGCTAAACTTCCCGATTCGTTCCCTGCTCAGCTCCTGGGAGGGCATAGTGGCGCGCTGAAGAACTTCCAGATCCCTAAGGTGATCTGGGCTGACCTAAAGCAAATATCTACCCACCTACCAATCATTCAACTTTCACTGCCTGCAATCTCACAAATCCAAATCACACCACTGCTCACTCTTGTTTACGTTTTTGTTTTCCCCATTTGTAAGCCTTTTGTTTATTCCTGGGATTAAATTCTGTTAACACATTAACCCACACCTTACCATTGCTGGGAAGAGTTGATATTAAGTTGTTAGTCTTGTGTGTAAACAGAAGCAAGTACCTTAAAGAAATGCTCCACTACTATTTCACAGATGCTTCATGTGGGTAAACCTCTACTAAAGCATTCACTGTCAGTAATCTGGACTGAAAAATGGAAATTTTCTCTTTACTATCAAACTTCCATTTGTTTTATCTTTTCTTACATCTATTGTTAAAGCAGTGTTCAGAGGTGAAGCCCCCAGCCACATGCCCCAACACAGTTACATGCCCCCATCACAGTAAAGTGGTGAAGAGCTAATATTAAAACATGTTAGTTTTTGCGTGTTTGCTTACAAAGAAGCGAGTAAAGCTTTACATGTATTGCATACAATAGCTTCTTTTGCGCTACTAGAAGGTATCCGCTGAAACAAGGAACAAACAACCATAGTTGCACTAGTAGCCACTGTATGGTAGCCATATTTAGCACCCAAGCAAACAAGATTACACTGCGAGTCATTTAATATTGCAATCAAAGTTGGTAGCTAACTACCCACACAGCATACCTGCAGTGAATGGCATGTCTACTGAAAATGCGGCTGTTTACTTGGTTTTTAGTTGAAGTTGCCTTTGAAACGATTAAGAGTCGTCCTGGCAGGATTAATTCAGCTATGCAGCCTCTGGAGGATGGAAACATAGCTCGAACTGATTGGTTACAAGGCTACTGGCATAGGTCATGCATGTCAGTCATTGGTCATGTTTCGGAGTTATGACTTCCCTGTGCTGGAGTTGTTTAGATTAAATCATATTCTGAGAAATGTATCTACAAATGTAAGATTTTCAGCATCTAATTGAGAAAGACTCTAAAAATCAAGAACAGCGCGGTTGTGTTAGATGTGGAAAAGACTACTTGATGAATTGGCTTTTACTTCTTTACTTATGAAGTAAAAATACTTTTGCTAATGATTGCTCACCATTAACTAATTAGGAATAATTGCATATTGTTGTACATCACATTTTTAGTCAGAATCTCATTGTGAAAAATGTTTACAAATGGAAACATCCACAACCGAGTGGAGGAGTTGCTGACTTGGCACTGCAGTGTTGACAATGTACCATGTATTGATCACTTCTCCTACTATTTAAGACATGGAGATAATGTTGGGAAAATAGTGGATTATTCCTTTAAGTCTTTGTTATCATAACTATACTGGAGTGGAAACTAACACAAAATCACTAATCTCATGTCAATCAGTTTGATCCATTGTTTACATTTTATTTTCTGTCATGATTTTCTTTTCTGTAAACAAAGCTCATGTTTTTCTGTCAAAATCCTTTAAAGTGTGAATTTTGAACTTCAGGCTTGACAAACTCCGAGAGCTCTCCTGACTCCTTTCTGTTTTTTGTTTCTTTTATTCAGATCAAACGTGATAAGGATGGCGGTGGGTCAAATGAAAGTCAAATGTGGGGACAGCCCAAGGTTAAACTGGAGAGGCTTGGTTTGGTGCAGGACTTTGAGAAGAGGCCCAAGCCTGTGGTGGTTCTGAAAAAGCTCTCTGTCGACCAGATTCAGAGGATCATCCGGCACAGCAAGTCTGGGAAGAACAGGATCTCCTCAGGGAGGTCTGGCAGAGGTAAGAACAAGAAGCTGTTGAACTGCAAGCAGTTTTGCTTATTTCATTCAAATGTCTTTACTGCATTTTTTCACTCTCTTTGTACATTTTTCTTATACAATTCACTTTAATAAAAAAAAAAATTAATTACCTTTTTGGTAATAACTTGAAACTGTTATTGTCAAATTTTCAGGTGGTATGGACCCAGCAGTTCTGAAGGAGTTGCCCCCAGAGCTGCTGGCAGAGATCGAGTCCACCATGCCCCTGTGTGAAAGGGTAAAAGTGAACAAGAGGAAACGAAGCACTGTTAATGAGAAGCCCAAATACGCGGAAGTCAGCTCGGACGAAGACTATGATGCAAATGGAGAGTGTGAGTCAAATTATTCGATTCTCGTCAGTTTTCACTACTAGTCTTTGCACAAGGTTTGGCCATTTGTTTATTGTTTTGAAATATTCTTAATATTGGTACCAACCATGTCATACTAGCTTGTTGCAAAGAAGGCTAATTAACGCTCCAAACGTACACTCAATTTTGGCGAGGAAAAACTTGCATGGTCATTTTCAAAGGGGTCCCTTGACCTCTGACCTCAAGATATGTGAATGAAAATGGGTTCTGTGGGTACCCACGAGTCTCCCCTTTACATGTCCACTTTATGATATTCACATGCAGTTTGGGGAGAGTCATAGTCAAGTCAGCACACTGACACACTGACAGCTGGTGTTACCTTTTGAGCTTGAGTTTGCTATGTTATGATTTGAGCACAATTGTTAATGCTAAATGCAGTACCTGTGAGGGTTTCTAGTCATTATTCTTTGTTGTTAATTGATTTCCAGTAATAAATGAATAAATACATTTGCATAAAACAAGCATATTTGTCCATCCTATGTTGATAAAAGTATTAAATATTTGACGAATCTCCCTTTAAGGTAATGTTTGAACAAATAAAAAATATGTGATTAATCGCGATTAAATATTTTAATTGATTGACAATATAAATGCCAATAAACTGTAAAGGGTTAGTGTTACTTTGGTATAACTAATTTCTTTATGCCTAATCTGTACAGCTGCAAGGAAGCGGCAGCGCCGAGACAAAGACAGGACCTGGGATATGGAAGAAAGGGAACGCCGGGGTTCAGGCGATCATCGGAAAAGCGGTCAACGGGACAGCCGGCGAGGCTCAGGGAGCCGCTACCGAGACTCCTCCGATGAACATTCGCCGCCACCCAGCATGAGTGAAAGTCAGTATTCGAGTCATCTGTCACAGCATTTCCACATTTCTTTTTTTGTGTTACATTAGATAGAAGTGCTTTGTTTGGTCTCCACAGTTAATCCCACATTAGATTGGGAAGTCATGTTCTTATATATACAGAAAACTAAACAAATAGCATGACCTCACAGATTAGAAAGAATAAAAGGAAATGCATTCATAAGTTAATTGTCAATGTTTAGGCCATTACACGCGTTTTTTTTTGTTTGATTAATTCACATGTCAATATATTTTTTGAAATGTTGTTTTTGTCATGAGTACTTAAACAAAGAACGTGACTATTACACCCGAAAACCAACCAATCACGTTGCGTGGAACGAGTTGAGTTGCACCTATATTTATGAAACAACACCGAGGCTCCGTAGTCTGTACCAGGACGGCAAACTTTATCACTCCTTTCAACCTTGACAAAGGCAGCGCAGACCAGATCCACTCCTTCCGTTTTTACCTTTCACAATAAAAGCCCTATACATATAATATTTGCAGGTGAGTATTTCACATTTTTGTCACGCCCCCGCTGTGTAAAGGACTTTAATCCGACAACTTGAAACCTAGGAAACAGTGATAGTTTCTTAAGATAATGAATTTGTAGAAAGAGTGTATGGTATTTGGCACACACAATAAAAACAAAACAAAAATCAAAGAAATTAAGATGAAATTTCTCTCCTTCAGTTGCCAGAAAGATGAAGATGAAGGAGAAGCAGAAGAAACGGAAAGCATATGAACCCAAGTTGACCCAAGAGGAGCTGATGGACTCGTCCACATTCAAGAGATTCTTAAACAGCATCGACAACATACTGGAGAATCTGGAGGATGTGGATTTCACTGCTATGGGTAAATATCACTGCTGACTGGCTTTTTGAAAATCCAAATGCAGAAACTTCCCCGTACTTTATTGTGGTTTTGTTTTGTGTTTTCCAGCAGCAGCAGATGATGACGAGATACCTCAAGAATTTCTGCTTGGTAAACACCAGTTGAGTGAGCTGGGCAGCGAGTCCGCCAAGATTAAGGCCATGGGCATCTCCAGCAGGGTACTGTATATATAGAATATTAATATAAAGAAAGCTTGACTGTCGTGGTGCTGTTTCAGATGTGGGTCTAACCAACAGCCTCTGTTGTTGTAGATCCCATCAGACAAGCTGGTTAAACTGCTGAACATACTGGAGAAGAATATCCTGGATGGGTCCAAGCTCTCCACCTTGATGAGCCATGTGAGCTACCTTCCTCCCTATTTCTGTGTTAAATATTCTTTACTAATATGAGAATATTGTGATAAACTACAGAAATCTATACGGTATTCATGTAGAAAAATCAAAAGCCTCCTACTGGCAGCAAAAATATAAAATCAATTGCTAAAATGCTGCAAAAAAAAAAGTCTAGAACGAATGAATAAATCCCTTCAACCTCCAGATAGTTTATTTCTAAAAACACATTTTTAATTTCTACCCTCAGGACCACGATGCTGAAGATGAGGAGAAACTTTGGAGAGACCTGATAATGGAGAGAGTCACAAAGTCAGCAGACGCCTGTCTGACAGCTCTTAACATTATGACCTCAACGCACATGCCGAAGGCTGTCTACATAGAAGACGTCATAGAGCGGGTGCTACAATACACCAAGTTCCATCTTCAGAACTCACTGTATCCACAGTACGACCCGGTCTACAGGGTGGACCCTCATGGAGGTGAGGAAAAAGAAAAAAAAAAGCTTTATTTCAGTTGATCATTTGATTTGTATATGTGTCACTAGTTGATCCCTGGCGTCTGGAAATTACAGTGTTACAGTAGTTTTCACTATTAGCACCGTTAGCTGACCAGCTTGTCACCAGCTCAGCTGTTGTCATGTTGAGAGCCGTGCGGAGGCAATAGAAATTCTCCCAATCTCGCATTAGTGGCTTAGATAGATAAGTGTTTAGAAAGCTGTTAGTTCTTTTGTGATATACGACCGTTATTCAAGGGGACATTCATTTAACAGAGTGCCAAAATATTATGTGATATTTCTTTTTTTCATAAACAGAAAAATGTTTTGTTCGTATGTAAAATCATGGTTCACGATCAAAAATCTTTGAAAAAGGATTTAACAGGGTTACTCTTGTCCATCTAGGTGGCCTGTTAAGCTCCAAGGCAAAGCGTGCAAAATGCTCCACACACAAGCAACGCGTGATCGTCATGTTGTACAACAAAGTGTGCGACATTGTCAGCAACATCTCTGAGCTCTTAGAGATCCAGCTACTTACAGACACCACCATCCTCCAGGTAAAACCAGTAAAATCATGCGTTATCTGTTTTATCAACTCAAAAATTGAATTGCAAACCAGATGATGATTCATGCTATTCTCTCTCTTTTTGTTCAGGTTTCTTCTATGGGAATCACTCCGTTCTTTGTGGAGAATGTCAGCGAGCTGCAGCTGTGTGCCATTAAACTAGTTACAGCTGTAAGTCTGTTTTTTCTCTCAAAAATGTACTGAAATTTTGTATCTTTTGAAATCATCTTTTTGGGTCACTTTATACGGAATACTACATTGCAGTTTTTTAAAGTTAAATGTGTCCTTGTGACTTTTGTGTACATCCCTTAAAATGCATTTTTTTTACTGTTCTGCAAGACTATGAAAGTAGAGACTAACCACCTTTTATTATTTTCTGTCTCCAGGTGTTCTCACGCTACGAGAAGCACCGGCAGCTGATATTGGAAGAGATCTTTACCTCTTTGGCCAGACTGCCCACCAGCAAACGCTCCCTCAGGAATTTCAGGTAATTTGTTTTATACTGAATTGACATTGATTTATGGCCATTAGGTGTTGCAGGGACAAGGCATCTAATGAGAGGCTTTATAATTTTCTGGCCATCAGTGTTGCAAAAATAATAGTTGAGACAGAGGAGAAGATTTCCCAAATGTAAAAGTGTCTTCCCTAACTCACAAAATCTGTTATTTTCCTGGATAATACACACAATAATAACGTATCATGTGTCCTTTCCTCTGGTGTCCTTAGGCTGAACAGCTCAGACCAGGATGGAGAGCCGTTGTACATCCAAATGGTGACGGCTTTGGTGCTGCAGCTGATCCAGTGTGTGGTCCACCTCCCCAACGACAGGGACATTTTCGACGAGTACGAGAGCAAGGTAGGACAGGATACGCAAAATCACCACGCGAGCAAGTATACACTTTATACAAATGCAAACACTTATTCAGACATGTAATTTGCTCACGGATCCTTTTTCTTTTCTTTTCTTTAGGTGGATCAAGACGTGTTGATAACCAACTCGTATGAGACGGCAATGAGAACAGCACAAAACTTCCTCTCAGTCTTCCTCAAAAAGTAAGTACCATTTCATTCTGTAATGCCTTCGAATAGGTTATGGACTTATCATTACAAAGTTGTAATTGTACTAAAGCTATCACCATAAGTATTTATTAACATATGTACAGTGCAGACGCGCGGACATGAGCTGACGTGGAATCGTGGCAAGGAAACGTTTAGATCTTCTCTACTCCTTGCGGCTATCTCCTCACAGCAAACTGAAACTCAGAGCTCCTCAAAATTCGCCATTTTCTCCGCCCGTCTGCGTAGTTAGAAAAATTTGGATATACATGGACAGTCAAAAACCTTCCGCACGGAACCCCAGCAAGGGGCCGTGTCTGATGTGGCACCCTCGCGGATGCGGCAAGCATAAATCACGCTTAAGGCTGCATTCACACCAGATCAGACGTTGCGGCGTGTGAGAGTCACTTTAATGGCCCATTGACTGCGACGATTAACGTCTTTTGTTCCCTCATGGTTGGGTTGTACAGCTCTGGATCGCAGCGTGACGTCGAGTTGCGTTTCTCCAAAAAAAAAAAAGCTGGAGAACTACTCCTTTTTTTCTTTTGGAGCATTGCTACCTGTCATGTGCATTACTACCACAGTTTGTCATACCCTCTGTAGTCAGCAGAAATATGTATCAAACACCACCTTCCTCAGGGTGTGCATGTTCCTCCATGTGCATGCTGAGTACTGCATGACAGCCAAACAATTTAAGGACCTACATTTCAAAACATTGCTCTAAGCTTGTCAAGTACTCATACACTTCACTGTGTTTTTGGTGGATTTAGTCTGCTGGCCTTATACATTTTTATTTGTCTTCATTGCTTTATCTTTGTTCCTGTTATTCCCGCTTTTCCTCCTCTGTCACTTTTCCCGCCCTTCCCCGTCCTCAGGTGTGGCAGTAAGCAGGGAGAAGAAGATTACCGGCCATTGTTTGAGAACTTTGTCCAGGACCTGCTCTCGACAGTAAACAAACCAGAGTGGCCTGCTGCAGAGCTGCTGCTCAGTCTGCTTGGTAGACTACTGGTTAGTATGACAGAGCTCTTTCTTTAAACTGGAAATGCAACTACTAACCAAGAATAGATGATCCAGATTGATAGCAGGGGACAACTTTACCCTGCTTTAACAAAAAGGAACCCTTTTAACACTGAGACATGGACTTGCAACTCATTGTTTGGAAATTACATCTTCCAGTTGTATACACCGATCAGCCATAACATTATGACCACCTGCCTAATATTGAGTAGGTCCCCCTTTTGCTGCCAAAACAACCCTGACCCATTGAGGCATGGACTCCACTAGACCTCTGAAGATATGCTGTGTTATCTGGCACCAAGCCGTCAGTAGCAGATCCTTTAAGTCCTGTAAGTTGCGAGGTGGGGCCTCCTTGGATCGGACTTGTTTGTCCAGCAAATCAATTGGATTGAGATCTGGAGAATTTGGAGGCCAAGTAAACGCCTCGAACTTGTTGCCATCCACACGATGTAAAAGAAAACGTGATTCATCAGACGAGGCCACCTTCTTCCATCGCTACGTGGTCCAGTTCTGATGCTCACGTGCCGATTGTAGGCGATTTTGGTGGTGGACATAGGTCAGCATGTGCACCCTGACCGATCTGCGGCTACGTAGCCCCATACGCAACAAACTGTGATGCACTGTTTGTTCTGACACCTTTCTATCAGAACCAGCATTAACTTTTTCAGCAATTTGAGCTCCAGTAGCTCTTCTATTGGATCGAACAACACGGGCCAGCCTTCGCTCCCCACGTCGCTCACATCCTTACTCTTGCCCATTTTTTCTGCTTCCAACACATCGACCTCAAGAACAAAGTGTTCACTTGCTGCCTAATATATCCCTTCCACTGCCAGGTGCCATTGTAACGAGATAATCAATGTTATTCACTTCCCCTGTCAGTGGTCATAATGTTATGGCTGATTAGTGTATATTCTTTGCATTTTTTAATAATGATGTTGTGGTTTCTAAAAACATGTCTATTACACTACTTTTGGATTTCTGCCATCAATAGAAATGCTTTCTGATTTGTGGTAGTCAGGTATTTAAACACATAAGGATGTACTAAAGTAGAAAGTTATTCATCTTAAGATGGGTTCTTTCTTTTTTTTCTTGTAGTGTGCAAGTAAAAGTCAATCTTTTCTCGCTCTGTCTCTGCTCCCATCAGGTTCACCAGTTCAGTAATAAGCAGACAGAGATGGCTCTGAGAGTAGCATCTCTGGACTACCTGGGCACAGTGGCTGCCCGTCTGAGGAAGGACGCCGTCACCAGCAAGATGGACCAGAGATCAATTGATCGAATCCTAAAAGAGGTAGAAGAACAACTCCACATTGAATGACCTCACTGTCTCTTGAATGTATAAGTTGATATTTATAGTGACAAAAATAAGGCAGAAAATGTCTTTTTGTGATCTCTCTCTCTCCCTCTCTCTGTCTAAATAGTCTCAAGGAACTGATGAGACCCAGCAGCTGCAGAAGGCTCTACTGGACTACTTGGAAGAGAACGCTGAGACAGACGCCTCACTGGTGGTGGGTTTACATTAGACTGGCTGCGCAAGTGGTGACTTTAAAGACTGTGGAGCTTTAGATAGATTACATCTGTGTGCCTGTTCTGAGTGATGTCACGTTGGCTTGTATTTTATTACTTTAAATGAGCCACATATTTAAGCACCTTCCTATAGGCAACTGCCATATGTAAGCACAACACTGGAAAAACTAAAAATTAAATTTGTTAGCTATAAATTCATGCTGTTATCTGCTCAAATTACTCAACTCCACCTTTTTCTATAGAATTAAATGGCTACATTAAAAGCACACATGCTGGTTTAAATTAATCGCTAACTATTTGTTAATGGAATTATCAATATTGATTTCTTACTCTAAATAAATAATTAGATTCTTTGAATCAGATAAGTCTGATACTAAGACCTTCCTTGTCCTCTAGTTTGCTAGAAAGTTCTACGTTGCCCAGTGGTTCCGGGACGCCACCACAGAGGCTGAGAAGTCCATGCGGAACCAGAACCCGAAGGATGACGACTCGTCGGATGGACCGCAACATGCCAAGGAGATGGAGTCCACCGGTGAAATTATGCAGCGTGCTGAGAAGCGCAAGAAGTTCCTGCGCAACATCATCAAGACAACGCCGGCACATTTTGCCACACTGAAGTACGGCTTTGTGAATATCTCAGTGACTCGCTCTATATCACTCATATAACCAACTTATTTGACCTATTTCTCTGTGTCGTTTTAGTTGTCACAGCCACCTGCCAGTTACAGTCTCACTGTCCGTTGTATGACTGTATAATCCTGTAACATTCGTCCTCTTTGCCCTTCTCTCCAGAATGAACTCTGACACTGTGGACTACGAGGACTCCTGTCTGATTGTGCGTTATTTGGCCTCCATGAGGCCGTTCGCCCAGAGCTTTGATATTTATTTAACACAGGTAAGATTTGAATATTCAATACTATAACAGGGCTCGAGCTTAAGTACATCCCGTTGTCCTAGGGCTGCAAAAAATAGGATCGGGGAGGATGAAAATATAATTTGGAATGAGAGTTGAAAGAAAAGTACTCATTAAAGTGAACGGAGATGAAAATGACTGCATGTTGTGTGTAGCACACCGTTATCATTAAACCGCCTTGACAACATAAACACACGTGCACACACTGTTAGTGCCTGATCCGTCCTGCACTGACACACACATAGCACATACCACTGCTCTCTGTCCTCATGGCAGCAGCAGTAAACTTGCTAGTATTAACCTTACCAGTTAGCTAACGTTAGACTGTTAACGCTCGCTAAAGAGTCAGTAGCCGACGTTTGCATTTACAGCAAGTGAGCTGATGATAATGTTACATTAACTATTAGGAGTCAAAACTCTGCAACAGCTTAGGCTGCAATGAGATCTCTCCATCACATTTTGTCCGTGACAGGAGCGTCTTGTCCAGCAGCTCCTCCAACTTGAAGCAACCTGTGCAGCTAGCAGGGCCAGTTCTAGTTTTTTGGTGGCCCATATACAAAATCTTATTTTTTGACCAAATGCTACTTTTACACATGAAAAATATTGTAATTAAACTTTGCTGCATTATTAACATCAAAATCAAAACAAACATGCAAAATATAAATATCAAACCAATAAAATTCCTTTTTAAAATAAAAAAGCAATGTTTTGGATTATAAATTTATAAACAAAAACTAACAAACCAATTTTGATGTTCAATTTATGTAAAAAGGTTACTTTGAATGATTTACTAAAGATAATGTAGAAAAACAAAGATTTTAAATTCGAGGATGGTGAAAAAAGTTGGTTAAGAGCCCTGCCATAAGTATCTTTGTCTTTTTAATGAATCACAGCAGCTACCTGAAGTCATCTATAAGTTGCTTACACAGTATAAACTGTTGAAATGAAAAAAAATCGGTTTCTGTAATCAAGCTGTGCATTTATTTATTTATTTTTTTGTATAGATCTTGCGAGTCCTTGGGGAAAGTGCCATTGCTGTAAGGACTAAAGCCATGAAATGTCTGTCTGAGGTTGTGGCTGTGGACCCCAGCATACTGGCAAGGGTATGTTAGAATCTGTGTTTGCAAAGACAACTTGTCATGCCTGAACTGCATATTAATATCCCATACTCTACCCTGATGTAGGCTGTCTTCACTTCTGTTCTTGTCACATTCTTGCTCTGTCAAAACTTACTTTCTTAATCTGTCCTATGCTATTCTGTTGTGTATGCAAGTTATCTTGTAGTCTTTTTTTTTTTCCCGTGCTATACTGTATACTGATACACTCTTCTCCTCTTCTGCAGTCCGACATGCAGCGTGGCGTCCACGGTCGTTTGATGGACAACTCTACCAGTGTGAGAGAGGCAGCTGTAGAGCTGCTGGGCAAGTTTGTGCTCAGCAGACCCCAACTCACTGAGCAGTACTACGACATGCTCATAGAGAGGATACTGGTGAGTTGTCCAATCAGACTCATAGCAGACATATTATTGTGTTGTGAGGTCTTAACAATCTCTATATGAACTGTACATGGTAGATGTCCATTTTTCTGTCAACTGATGAGCCTTGTTTGCAGTGATGTTATGGTATGCTGTGTCATCAAATGTTGATCTATAGTTATGTCAGTTCAGTGGTCTCCAAACAACCACACACCCACCCTACCAACCTGCACAGTTGTATACATGTTGTTTCCATGCATTTTAGGGCCATTGTCTCGTGCTATTTACAACACCCTGTTTATTTATTTATCAGAATGGAACCATTTTCAGGTCATTGTCAGTCTATTGGTAAAGACATACCCTGCTGTTTCTTCATACTGGCAAATACATGACATATTGTGTTGAAATTGTCTTTGCACTCCACTATTGTAATGTGATCTTAACCATCATACTGTGCACTGGCAGTTAATCGTTATGGCCGAAGCCACCTGGCATCTCCATTGTTAATTTATGGAGGAGCCTCCTACATAGCAAGCTTTTTGATGAGGTATCTTTGAGTTGTGGCCCGTTCGTTGTACACCTTTTAAGATTGTCACCTCTGGAAAAACATCTTTTCTCCTTGGCACCCATAATATGTTTTAGACTTAAAAGCCTAGTGCAAAACTAGTGTGGAAATGGAGCTGCTGTAGCACGGACCTGTTTGACACATCTGCAAATGGGAGGAGCTGTAGAGGTCTGCAGGCCCTCGCTGGGTCGATTCTGGCCGGGCCATTTTGTTTTGGCTACACATAGGCCATTGTATGCAATATTGTTATATTGATTATTATACATACACATTTATTCACCTGCATTTACACACATTTTATTCACGTGCATTACGCGAAACAGTAGTCTTAGTTTTGGTGTTTTTGCGTGCATCAGAGAGAGCTTAATGTGATTGGTGTCGGGCTGGGTCCGGGCTAGGGCTGGATTTTTTTCTAATGAGTGGGGTCACTTCTTCTCTACTAGGGCGGGAAGGCCATTTATTCTGGTCACTGAGTTGACATGGGAAAGCACTGCAGGGATTGAGTTTGAAGAACTTTTGCTTAAAAAGGTTCATTTTGGATGTTTCAAGTTTGCTTTTGCATCATGGATATAATTAAATAAGGAGCCGGTTTAATAGCAGCATGCAGTGTAGGATTATCACAGATCATTGTGATAGCCGTGGTAACATAAGCTATCGATATTGAAATGCGGTCCAAAGCACAAGCTTTGTACTCACTCTTTTTACTCAGCATCTGACAAGTGAACACATTTGAAATTGTTGTGCCTGTTGTCATGGAAATGCTCAGGAGGGTTCATGAGAAGTTCACTCTTCATTACAGTCTCGTACTGCCACCTATTGGCAGAAACATGCTATCGCACCCCATGCAGATGTTTTCTTTTGTATATGATGAAAACAAAGAGTTGTTTTTGATGTCATGCTTGCAGAATGTTGCAAATCCTTTATGAATTTGATTCATTTTGGTGCACAGGACACTGGTATCAGTGTAAGAAAACGGGTGATCAAGATCCTCAGAGACATCTGTCTGGAGCAGCCAACCTTCAGTAAGGTTACTGAGATGTGTGTGAGGATGATCCGCAGGGTCAATGATGAGGAGGGTATCAAGGTATGGATGAAAGGCACCTTTGTTGCTTAAAAAATGTAGTACTTCCATTAATTTTATCATTATTCTATTTACTTATCATGCCTCTTTTTAGATAAATCTCTTGGTATTGTGATATATTCATCATAGTTCATAGTATAGATCCAAACTAATCTCTAATCTCTAATCTCTATTTTATAGAAACTGGTGAATGAGACATTCCAGAAGTTGTGGTTTACTCCGACTCCAGCCCACGACAAAGAGACCATGACCAGAAAGATCCTCAACATCACTGATGTGGTGAGTTTAACTGCCTGACCATTTTGTTGTATCCAGTAATAAAAAATAGTAAATCTCAACAATAAGGCAAACTCTTTCATCAACTTTCACCCCGAATCATTTTTTTGTCCAATGGTGAAATTTGGCCAGTCTTTTCAATCCTCATGTCTGATTTCTACCTCAGGTTGCAGCGTGTCGAGACACCGGCTACGACTGGTTTGAGCAGCTTCTTCAGAATGTAAGGATTTGTTTTTAAGTCGGGGTTCACCTGGTGGGGATTTTATCATTTTTTTAAAACCCTTTTAAATTTACATTGTCTCTCTTGCTCTAGCTTTTCAAGTCTGAAGAGGATGCATCGTATAAGCCAGCCAAAAAGGCCTGTGTACAGCTTGTTGACAATCTGGTAGAGCACATCCTCAAATACGAGGAGTCTCTTTCAGGTATGCAACTTTATCATTTGACATCAACTTAATCCCTGCCATAATGCAGCTGTTGATTTTTTTGTTTCTTCTTTTAAACACCATCTATACCTCTAGTTGAATAAATCAATGCTCTATACTAAGTTTGATTTTAATCAGAATTCATTTATTTCCTCTTTCCTCTGTAGAGAACAAAGGTGTAAACTCAACACGGCTAGTGGCGTGCATCACCACCTTGTTCTTATTCAGCAAGATCAGGGCCCAGCTCATGGTCAAACACGCCATGACCATGCAACCCTACCTGACCACAAAGTGTAACGTAAGTTGTGCATACTAAATCCATTTTGTTATTGCATAATTATTAAGAATCCACACGTTGGATTGAGCAGTGAAAACACAATTTTGTGATGATTTTTCTGATAGGTGAATTTAAGGACCACTAATTATTGAATCATTATTGCTGCCTGTTCTATCAGAGCTTCCCCAGTAATTACTCTTCTACTGTTTCTCCTGCAGACTGCCAATGACTTCATGGTCATCTGTAACGTGGCGAAGATCTTGGAGCTCGTGGTACCTCTGATGGAGCACCCCAGTGAAACTTTCCTTGCCACCATCGAGGAGGACCTCATGAAGCTCATCATCAAATACGGCATGACGGTGGGTGGTTGTGGCTTTTTAGAAATTCATATCAGGTGCACCATTGTAGAACCAGGTTTGCTCTGTAAAATGTAAGTGTAATCAGTGTTGTTGTAGAGATGATGTGATGGTCCTCCTTCCTTTTCTCTAGGTGGTCCAGCACTGTGTGAGCTGTCTTGGAGCGGTTGTCAACAAAGTCACGCACAACTATAAGTTTGTCTGGGCCTGCTTCAACAAATTCTATGGTGAGTTATACAGTTACTAACTTTAATCTTGTATGCACAGCACATTGAAAGACAAGGAAACAGGGTCTGAAATTCACTTTTTTCACTGCCTGCCACTGCCACTCAGAAATTGTATCTGCCACTTCTGAAATCTATGCGCTAAATGAAAAAAAAACATTTTAGATCTGATTCATTCAATGTTCGATATATTTTACACAAAAAACATTATATGCACGGTAAATTACAGTGTTAGAATACACTGTACACAGTACTGAACTGTTCTTTGTTATTGTCATCTATAGTGGTTAGTTGCATAAAAACACACAATTCAAATGATTATGATTATTTAAATATTTGCTTTGATTAAAAAAAATCTTGGTAAGTTGTTAGGAAGTTAAACGGGTCATAATTCCCTCTCTAATTTCTATTTTATATTACTGTGAAAATATCTCCTCCAAACAACTGTATTTATTCAAGTTTCTCATCAAACACTTAATTTTACGAGATTACATTTGAACACATCATGATAAGGTTGTAATTTACCTTTGCCCAATAGTGACAAACTGAAACATGATACAGCGTGCGTATGTGTCATTGTGCATGCGTAACTGTCGGAAAGCATCAATAAGAGGAATCAAGAGTCACGAAGGCATGAGATGCCAAGGAATCGGACAACTAAGAACCTGTTCTTAACGGGAACCATCTAGCATTTTCCCTGTCTGCCAAAGTGGCGTATGGCCTGATGATTTTACCCGCCACTGCCAACAATTTACCCGCATTTGGCGGGTGCTAATTTCAGACCCTGCAAGGAAATATAACTGAGTTGACTATAGTTTGACCTAGCCGCCACTGCAAAAAAAAAAAATATGACACACCAATAATCTAGGTCTCCTTAGAAATAACGTTAACTCCTCATCTTTTTTTTCAGGTGCACTTAACAAGCTGAAGGTTCAGCATCAAGAGGATCCCAACAGCACGACGTTGGTATCAAACAAGCCTTTCCTGCTGCGATCGCTCTTCACTGTGGGTGCCCTGGCCCGGCACTTTGATTTCGATCTGGAGGAGTTCAAGGGCACCAACAAGGTAGGATTGCAGTCGATGTCTCATAATATTTAAACTTTGAAATTAGGGCTGTCAAAGTTTACGCATTAACGCAAATTTGTTTTAACGCCACTAATTTCTTTAACACAATCAACCTGTGAGGGTTTCTGGACAATATTTGTCATGGTTTTGTGTTATGTTGTTAAATATATGAACATATTTGTATAAAGCAAGCATATTTGCCCACTTTCATGTTGATAAGAGTATTAAATATTTGACAAATCTCCCTTTAAGATACATTTTGAACAAATAAAAATGGGTTTGATTTGCAATTAATTGCGATTAATCAAGGACAATCGTGATTAATCATGATTAAATCTTTTAATCGATTGACAGCCCTTTGAAGTTAAAGCTGTGGAAAGCTTTGGATTGCAACTGTAAGTCCAGTTATTAGTTTTAGGCACAGAAAGAAAAACAACCACTGCTAGTGAAAGTGTTGTAAGTAAAGTAAAGTAAAGTTAGAGAAATTGGCTTCGATGTGAATCCAAAGCCATTGCTATACTGTCTTTTTAATAACAAATAATTAAATGTACGCTATCTAACAACCATGTGTCTGTGTGTGTGTGTTGTGTACAGGTTGTTATCAAGGAGAAAGTTCTCGAGCTGCTGATATACTTCACCAAACATGAGGACGAGGAGGTCAAGTCCAAAGCCATCATCGGCTTAGGCAAGAACACCATTTTGAAATATTGTTAGGTTTGATAAAGATAAAGGTCACCATATTTATTGTGTGCAAAAAATGAGTGTTTAGACAGCATGGGATGTTGTGTTACCGAGTCTCTGACTTACAGTGTTGACTTGCAGGACAGCAGTAGTAAGTCCAGAGACGTGCTAGAAGCAGATTTTCTTGCCCCAGCGGGTGGAGATGAGGTCGATAGAGATGCATTGTTTACTTTCTCTGACATTTCTTTGCTGTTTGTTATTCTCTTCCCTCAGGCTTCCTTGTGATCATGCATCCCAGCCAGATGTTTATGCCCGAGGTGAAGACCTTGTACAACGGCATCCTGGCTGACAGTGCCTCCTCCATCAACCTTAAAATCCAGATCCTCAAAAACCTCCAGACGTACCTTCAGGAGGAGGACACGCGGATGCAGGAAGCAGACAGAGAATGTAAGTGCTTGTTGCTGTAGTTTAACAGCTTTTTGCTTCAGCGTTACGTCCTCTGACGGAATACAGATTTCGTTGGTGGCACTATCATCAATGCACAGTGATTAATGAATTGTTTATTTTGACATTTTTGCCTGGAAAAGTTGGTGCAACATCATATTTTGTGCCCTTGCAGGGAAGAAACTGTCCAAACAGGAGGATCTGAAGGAGATGGGAGACATCTCTTCAGGGATGAGCAGCTCCATCATGCAGCTCTATCTAAAGCAGGTGTTGGAGGCGTTCTTCCACACCCAGTCCAGCGTACGGCACTTTGCTCTCAACGTCATAGCTCTCACGCTCAATCAGGGTCTCATCCATCCTGTACAGGTAAGAGCCAGAACCAGATATGGGCGATATTTCAATATCATATTAATATCAAACAGTTAATTTTTCTGTTTGGTCATCTTGTCAACATTTTGATTCTGATTCTTTGGCATGTGAAAATGTTTGTGTGTGTAAGCATCTTAAAGCCTCAAAATAACTCCTAATAGATGAGCAAGATCTATTATTTCATGTGCTAGTTAAACCCTCATTTACTTCAGAACAGAAATATGACCATATGCATGTGAGCGTCACATCTTTTTTGTCCAATCTGTGCAGTGTGTACCCTACCTCATTGCAATGGGAACGGACCCAGAGCCCAGCATGAGGAACAAATCGGACCAACAGCTGGTGGAGATCGACAAGAAGTACACGGGATTCATCCATGTGAGTTGGTGTTCAGTGTTTTCAAGTTTAAAAATGATGGCTCGTCTTGTTACTCGATGACTGTACCTGGATGAGGAAATCCAACTTAGCCTTTCAGTGCTCCCCTAATAACCTTCAGTACAGAATGATCAACAGACAGCAACATCTTAGCACTGATGGTACAATGTGCGAGATGACCTTTATGTTGATGTGATTTTTAAGTGTATTAAAATAACTGAGATCTGAGAGTGTATTCATGTCAGGATCCCTGTGGATCCTTAAAAAAAATTCTTAAATTTAGTTTTTGATATTCAAGACCTTAAAATGTCTGGAATTATAGGATGGGTCTACAGGGCTGTATAGAGAGGCGGCCGCTCAGACCTCTGCCTTGCTTACCCTCCCCCTTTTACTGTGTCGATGCTCTGGGCGGGATTTCCCCTAGGCGTGTGCGGCTGTTGTCGCTCGGGCCCCTCGTCACCTGTTCGTGTCTGCCGGCCTCTTCAGAGGCCCGAGAGCGGGGTCCGGGCAGGTCGGAGGCTGCTGCTGTGCTGCAGGCGCCGCCTTTCAACCAAGCCCCATAGTCTAGGCCTCGTCCCAGCTGTGTAATAACGGTGTATGCTATAGTCTAGTTTATCCATTCATTTTGCAGCAGTAATGGTATTATTATTCCTTTTAGAGTTATTAAAAAGGTCTTAAATTGCATTAAACTTGCATTAAACTAAAAATGTGCACATACCCTGATCCATGTCAATATATAATAAAGGCAAAAACAGTTGCAGATCACTTCAATCAGTCATGTTCCATAAATGTTTTACTGCATAAAGTAGTTTGTGATATAACTCTTTTCTGTCACTAATGGCCAGTAGACCAACACTAGGAATGTGCATGTTAAATGCATTACAACCAGGTTTCTACATACAATATGTTTTCCTTTCACATTGTAAATGGAACTTCTGTAGTGCTGAAGGAAATACTGTAACACAAATTTTAGTCTCATTATTTTATTGGCCCATTCTCATGGCAGCAGCTGTCTCAACAGTTGTCTGAAATGCTAAGTTTGTAACACTTTTCTTTCAACATATTTTCTTCCACAGATGAAGGCAGTTGCTGGGATGAAGATGTCATACAACTTGCAGCAGGCCATCGAGTCGTCTCGGAGGACCATCATTAGAGGTTTCAGACAGGAAGAGACGAACTCGGCACTGTGCGCCCACCTCTTCACTATGATCCGGGGGAACCGGCAGCACCGGAGGGCTTTCCTCATCTCACTGCTGAACCTCTTCGATGACAGTTCTGTGAGTAAACCTGCACAAGTCTTGGCACTGTTCAGTTGTAAAGTGGTATTTCCTCATTAGCATGCCAAGTGAAAATCTACTTTGTGCTTTTTACACATTTGCCAGCAATGTGTCTTGGCAAGAAATGTAATAAAATGAGCAAGTGTTATATACGGCTGTTATACAGACCACCCCACTGATTTTAAAGCAGGACCTTTTATAATGTAAGCTAAGATAATAAGATGTTAAATCCCATTATTTAACTGTCTTGCAAATTTACTAAGACTAGTTTATTTTTTACCATGTATGAATAGTAGGACTGTCAAAGTTAACTCGATAACAACGCGTTAACGCAAATTTGTTTTAACGCCACTAATTTCTTTAACGCATTAACGCAACTTGAGATTTTTAGGTGAAGAAGTACTAGCTAGAGTGAAGAAGTACTGGTATCATATGAAACTAGAAAAAAAACAAGAAATCCACTGGTACCAAACGTGTCATACTAGCTCGTCGCGAAGGAGGCTAAATAACGCTCCAAACTTGCGCTAAAGTTTGGTGAGGAAAAACTGTCATGGCCATTTTCAAAGGTGTCCCTTGACCTCTGACCTCAAGATATGTGAGGTTCAACGGGTACCCACGAGTCTCCCCTTTACAGACATGCCCACTTTATGATAATCACATGCAGTTTGGGGCAAGTCATAGTCAAGTCAGCACACTGACACACTGACAGCTGTTGTTGTCTGTTGGGCTGCAGTTTGTCATGTTATGATTTGAGCATATTTTTATGCTAAGTGCAGTACCTGTGAGGATTTCTAGACAATATTTGTCATTGTTTTGTGTTAATTGATTTCCAATAATCAATATATACATACTTTAGCATAAAGCAAGCATATTTGTCCACTCCCATGTTAATAAGAGTATTAAATACTTCACAAATCTCCCTTTAAGATACATTTTGAACAGATAAAAAAAAATGTGTGATTAATTTGTGATTAATTGCGATTTAACTTTGGAAAATCATGCGATTAATCGCGATTCAATATTTTAATCGATTAACAGCCCTAATGAATAGTTAAAATTCCAGTAAGCGAACACTGCAATGTGAGTTTGTACCAGGCACTGACTCTCAATCATGCTTTTCTTCTCTTTTCTTTCTCTCTGCAGAAGACGGAAGTAAACATGCTGCTGTTTGTAGCAGACAACCTCGCCTGTTTCCCTTACCAGTGCCAGGAGGAGCCTCTCTTCATTATGCACCACATAGACATCACCCTGTCTGTTTCTGGCAGCAACTTGTTGCAAACCTTCAAAGAGGTAGGATAGCATTTTTGAAAGTAGCTTCCATATATTGGGGGTAAGTGTCCCCTCCAATGGGGCTGAAGAAATCTTGAAAAGCATTTTCTTTTAACAGTTATAAGTATTTATATGGAGTTTTATTCATTTCTCCCATCCAGCTTCTGCTAAAGGAGCCGAGGCGTAAGGAGAAGAAGGTAAAGGTAAAGGAGTGGAAGAACACGTCAGATGGGGAGGATGAAGAGGAAAGGATGAACTGCGATTCTCCTAGTAGCGGTGAGGAAGCGAACAGTGAGAACGACGATGTGGTACGGCGGCCTAAAAAGGCCAGAAAACCTGTTGCAGCCTCGGAGAGCTCCGAGTCCGAATCTGATCTGGACGATTTGGATTTGGAGGATGTGGAAAAAGTCATGAGGCTCCTCCCAGACAATCCCACAGGTCTCTTGGACTTTGCTAATGCTGTTCAGGGCATCCTGTTGCTGCTGGTGCTCAAACAGCATCTCAAGAACCAGTATGGATTCTCTGACGGGTAAGATCTACATAATCTTTATTTCTATACAGCCTTTATCTAAATAACTATATCTACATTTTGAAGTGCTGATTAGTTTGTTGTTGATGAGTTTCAAACCTTCAGCCACATTGGGAATTCCATGACCTCTGTAACTCAACATTTTTTCATCCTCCAACAGCAAAATTCAGAAGTACTCTCCAACAGAGTCAGCAAAGGTGTACGACAAGGCAGTGAACAGAAAAAGCAACGCTCCCTTCCACCCACGACAAACCATCGACTTCATCGCCAACAACATTGCTCGCGCCACACTGTCAAACGATATCAAGAAGCGGATTGTCAGACAGTACCTAGATGTAAGTAATGAAGCTATATCAGCCTTTCCACGCCATTGCTTTATGTAGGCCGACATCGCCGATTGCCAGTTACTTACATCAGCATTTAAATACAAAGTGATTTCTAATTATCTGAAGAAAGTTATCAACACACAGTAACATGTGCCAAAAGTTTGGTTAGCATTCAACGAAGTCCAGTATTCATGTTAAATTATGTTTTGAACTATAACTAGATGACAGACACCATCCTCTAGCCCTGACCTAACTTACCTTTACACTGCCTGCCTTTATCTAAAGGCTGGGCATTATGGCTTATAAATACTATCTCGATAATTTTTATCTCTCAAAACACTTGAATTAAATTAAATATGCTGAAAGGTTATTGTGGAATTTTTGCCAAATGATGCCAAAAATATACTGCATACTGCCTACTGCTGCTTTAACCCTTTGATGGTCCGATTGGTCTTTGGAAATGAATTCTTTATTATGAAGTTTAAATAATTATTCACGCAAATTAAAGTTTTCTCTGAAATAGAGTTTGTAGGTGGTATTTTTTTTTTTTAATTCATCATTCATTTTAATTATTACTTAATATTATTTTTTAATTATTTTTTTATTCTTTTATTGTTGACGGACTGACTTATTGAATGTGAAGTTGCCAATCACATTCACTGGAAGGTCACTTTTATTTTGAAGCCAGTTCTTACACACTCTTACCGTAATGTCTAGTATATACACGTACCGCAAAACAACGTAGGGGCTAGTTTGACCGTCTTTTTCGAAGTGGAGGCTGGCATCTTCCATTACCGTTACCAACCTCAACACGTATAAACTCGCTTTGGCGCTTCCCTTTTTTCGCTCTCTCAAGTCTCTCTCTCTGCTTCCCTCCAGATACTAAAAAACACACGCCCCTCACAGCCATGCTCATACGCCACACACACTCGCCCAGGAATGTTGAATTGAATTGAGAGCCGCGGGAGAAGTGAAACGCCAAAGCGAGTCACAATTTGTGCTTGATGTTTGCAACATAGTCATTTACAACATCCTACATAGAACAAGCCACAATACATAGAGTATTATCAATATATATCACCCACCCCAATTTCATCTCCTACCCTCACCCAAGCAAAGAGCATATCCTCTGTGGGTTGACCAGACCTTATCTACATTGTATCTGCTAGGGCTAAAATGCTGTGGCTCAATTTTCCCTTCAAATCATTCAATACCCATTAGTTTGCAATGGTTACCTCAACATTGTAGTTCTCGGAGGTCGATGTTTAACTGCTGTGGAATGTGAAATTTGTGTCTCAAAGTTAGTTTCTTGCCTTTTCACTCCACACAGTTCAAGGTTCTGATGGAACATCTGGACCCAGACGAGGAGGATGAAGAGGGAGAAGCGTCTGCCAGCGCTAACATCAGAAACAAAGCCATAAGCGCCCTACTGGGAGGCTCCGGCCCCATGTCAGGACCCAGTCCGCGCAATCAGGCAGGACCAGAGACGGATGACGACTATAGTGATGGCGACGAAAGGACCCCAGGGGTGAGAGAAATGGACACACACACACACACACACACACACTATCTGTAAAATACAATATAAAAGTGTGGGGGAAAATAGTGCAACATTTTTCTTTCTGTCCTCCCTGCAGTCCTCTCGAAGGTCAAGGCGAACAGGTGACTCCATGAGTGACGCAGTGGACGCTATGGATGTGATCGCCCTTTCCTGCCCCAAATACAAGGACCGGCCGCAAATCGCTCGAGTCATCCAGAAGACCTCCAACGGATATAGCATCCACTGGATGGCCGGCTCCTACTCGGGGCCCTGGGCGGAGGCCAAGAAACGCGATGGCCGCAAACTGGTGCCTTGGGTGGACACTATTAAGGAGTCGGACATCATTTACAAGAAGATTGCCTTGACCAGCAACCACAAACTGAGCAACAAAGTAGTACAGACTTTACGCTCACTGTATGCAGCGCGGGAAGGAGGGGCTAGCTAATGGCTCCCGTGTGTTTTTTTTTTTTTCTTTTGTTTCTTTTTCGTTTTTTTTTTGGTCCCCCTTCTCCATTTCTACTTTATCAAAATCCTCCTCTTCCCTGCTCCTACTCCTCCTCCTCAACCTGCCACCTCCAACAACAGCCAAACTTCACTGGATTCCTACCCTCCTCCTCTCCTTCCTCATTTTTGTAAGAAAACACAAGAGGGCAAGAATATTTGACACTACATACTTTTACATGAGTTATTCTTGCAAAAATGACACAAAACATAAGACTTATTATATTAGAGGGACTGCTCACGTTTTGTTTGTGTAAGTGCAGAGGATAGAATCCAGAAGGCATTAAAGGAATAATTCACCCTAATTATCCCTTAAAAAGGCTATCAGAAAAGAGACCTGGAGGGAAATGTTTTGTCAACATTGTTGTGGGAGCTCCTTCGCTGTTGTGCAGCAGATTCTAGTCGCTCATTTCTACTCCCACTGTATCATAGTTTAACACGACAAAAACCTAAAATGTTTATATCTCTGAAGACAAAAAGCTGTAAAAAAAGAATAAAACCTTAAGTGAATGTTGGAAATTAGTCTTTTTGATGTTCTTATTAAAGTGTTTTTGGAGTTTATTATACTACTAGCACCCTGATGGTTTTTTTCCTTTTAGCTTTTAGATATTTGAAGGAAAAAGAAGAAAAAAGAAAAAAATAAGAATTTTTATTTTTGTTCACTTTTATTTGTCCATGCTGTACAATGGCAGAGTCCTCTGAACATAATTTATTCTATTTCGAACTACGCATGCAGTATATGTGGCCTATTGCAGGAGGATATTTTGTAAATGTAGATTTTGTTGTATTAGGTCACCCTAGTAATAAGAGGAAAGGATATTCATACCCTTTTGGTGGAACAAATACTGCAATAAATTTTCTACTTCTCTTTGTCACTTGTCTGCTCAAAGTGTTAATCTGATCTTTTCATTTTATAAATGAAGAAAAAGTCTCTGCTAAAACACAGACAGGCCTGAAAGGACTAAGAGGGTTGATTATCATTTACATATTGAGGGAGAGAGCCTTCAAATAATGCCAGATGACCCTTATTAATATATCTGTACATAGATTTCAAAACAAACAAAACCAGAAGTATGGTCATAATTTGTAGTTGTAATTGTTTCTATAGTATTTGAATTTTTTATATATTATTAAATATATATATTTCAGGCTACACTACTATGGAAGACTTTACACACGTAATTGCCCATATCACTATGTCGTTTCATTGGATATTTTTATACTAGCTGCATCTAGTGCATAAAACAATATGATCACTTGTGACAAACCTACCAGACTTTCTGGATTATTACAGTCATGGGTAGTGCTTTGCTAGAGGAATTACTCAAAACATTTTGAATATTCTATTTGTGCAGCAAAGTGTTATTATCCTATTTTCCTCCGATAGTTTTTTTAGATCACTTTCAAAATAATAAATACGAGTTACTAGACTTTACATTCTAAACAGAAGTGAAACATTAACTTGCCCTTCCTCTAGATGTTCTTTTATAATGATAATAAAGTGTGTGGGTGTGACACTGGATTATCCGTAGAGCGCGTTACGAAACCTTCTTGGACCAACTGACTCTCCGTACTCTGGTGACGTCACCGTCATCATGGAAAAAGAAAAAAATCAAAATATGAACGTTAGTCAACCAGTGATGGGAATTTCGGCTCTTTTTAGTGAGCCAGATCATTTGGCTCAGCTCACCAAGAAGAGCCGGCTCTTTCGGCTCCCAAACGGCTCTTCGTTTTACCACTTCTGCCTTTTAAAATTCAGCCAAATTTAGCGCTGTTTTGATCTTTGATTAGTATGTGTGCGCATATATCACTTAAATTATTCAATATAATTATACTAAACCATATAATTTCCAGAATATCGTAATTTTACATGCTGCTTGGTTTCCGACCGTCACTCATATTGTCTACTATTCGCACACCGCACTCCTCTCTCTCTTTCTCTCCTCCTCTCCCTCATGCTCTGTACCTGTAGACCGTCAGCACGCCGCGCACCCCCACCCCTCCCTACTTGATCCTTGTCTGTCATCGCCTGATTGGTCGCACGGACGTCATTAACACAACATTCAGTCACAGTCAGTGCATGAAGTGCCTGTGGTGCTGAAAATATCATCCTATCATTCTGCCTTGAATTACTTAAAGAAAAAAGAAAAAAAAAACGGCTCTCGGACAGGAGCAGGCTCTTATCGTTCACTTAAAAGAGCCGGCTCTTTGAACCGGCTCGTTCGTCACCAACACATCACTAGTCGTCATCTCTCTGGTTTTGGCGGCGTTTGTGAAAATTTGTGACCCGGATGTTCGATTCATTTTGTAAACATTAACTTTCCAACTGCAAAAACAATGGAGCGGTACGTCTTGATATTTGATATATAATCACCTAAAGTCATTTATGTATCACTGGAAACTATGAGCAAACAACAGTCTAACTAATGGTTTTGGTAGCTTTGCCTAAGATGTCGTCTTTATGGTGTCTTGACTTTAGATACAGTTGCTAACGTTACCGCTCATTTAAGCGACTTTACCGACCTGTTATAATCACTGAACGTTACGTTAGCTGCACTTCATGACTACGAGTATTAGATTTAGATAGAAAACCACTAACTCTGTGTGTTCAGTAATGTCTAGTTAACCTAGGTCACTGAACGAGTAGCTAGCTAATTAGCTAGTTAGCTAACTAAGCTACCGCCCAACGTCCACTGATACAGTATACAATCAGACTTTACGTCATTCATGCATTCATTCATTCATGGTTTATTTAATAGTGACCAATACACTGTACATAGACAACTTAAAGACAGCTATCTGGTGCCAGTATCATAGTGCTTATAGTGGATGCTAATTTGCATCACCTGTCCCTAGAAGGGCTTTCTGTGAAAATAAGAGATTAAAACAGGAATGGGTACAAGAAAAATAAATAAATACAATAAAGCACACATTTAAAAACATTACATGTCAAAACTAGACATGAGTACAGGTTTGTTGCTGAATTAAACAGGATTTGGTTGCTCTCTTAAAGGTGGTAAAGTTTGCAGCAGATTTCAAGTGATCAGGTATCGAGTTCAAAGACTTTCACAGAAAAAGCTGTCTGAGCAAAAGATGTTCTGCAGAATTGAACTTTATTGCCACTTGAAGCTGCTCTGGTGGATCTGCTACAGCTCTGTAGTCTCATGATGTATTTGCAGAAAGGCAGAGGAGCAAGTCAGACTTTACGTCAACGTCACTTAGCTGTGGCTATATCTACCATTACTGGCATTCATTTACAAAATGTAGCCAACAACATTATTAGCCTTGATTATGTAGTTGACTTTGTGAAACAGTAGAATATGAAGAAATTAGGAAAAAAATCTTTACAAAAATTAAATGTAAACTCCAAGATTTTGATTCCCTTTCTGACCAAAATAAAATACAAGATTCAAGATTCAAACCCTTTATTGTCATTGTGTAGTACAACGAAATTAGATTGTGACAATCCCACAGGTGCTAAAAAAGATAATACAATAAAAATAGAGATAGTGCAATATAAATATAAAAATATATATAAAAGATAATACAATATAAAATATAAAAATACAATATGTATATTGATGAGATGACAGTTTTGCCAGATTACAGTTTTGCCAGATTATTACAATGTCCGTCAGATAATTATATAATAATTGCACAGAGTGATCAGCATGTTATTGCACATATTCGTAACAGTAGATTTACAGTATTTACATTACAAAAGTGACCAACATGTTATTGCACATTTACATTGCACATGTTCAACTCAGACAGAGGAGACGTCAGAGTTCAGGAGGTTTATGGCAGTTGGGAGAAAAATAAAATACAACATCTACTTGGAGAAAATAGTGTCATTGCCATAGAAGCTGCAGGATATCTCAGTGCATGTCACAGCCTAAGAGACAACCACAACAACAACAACACATAATAGATGTAACTCACACTCTGCCTTTTATTTACTCCTCTACTTCATGGTTTTTTTTTGTTTGTTTTTTTTTTACATTTATCCTTTTATTTTGCATTATATTGTTATTAATTGTTTTTTATTTTTTTTTATTGACACAACAAACATTAATTACTTCTTTATTGTTTTCTTACATTTAAATGCATGTTGTTTTAAATATCTATTTATTTATCTATCTATTTGCTTAATGAATAGTATATATCTATATATATATGTTTTATATTCTTTTTTTATTTGTATTTATTATTGAATTGACGCTTTGGCAATATTGTTCACCTGACAGTCATACCAATAAAGCAAATTAAATTGAATTGAAAATTGAATAACGCTAACATCTATTTTTTCTTTTGTAATAATTTGTGTCCAGTGGAAGGAGGAGTCGAGCAGCAAGCAGCAGACTGTCTGAGCTGCCTATGCGAGTGCAAGACAGCAACAGGATGAGCATGGTGTATACAACACCCAAGAGGTTGGTTTGAAGTCACTTTAAAAAAAAAGAAATTCATACATTTATAGTTATATGGTCAGCAAAGATACTGCTTTCCTGTACAATGTACAGATCTTGGTATAACCTGATGTCTGTTAACTATTCTGAAACTTTGTTTAATGTGGCCCTTGTAAAGGAGATTTTTTAATCTCCTGATTAAATACATTTTAAAAGAAAGATGAAGAATGGATTAGTGGTAGCTTGTTCAAATGTGAGTGAGCATGTGGAATACATCCATTTGTTCACAGTTTTGTTTCTTTACAGTAAACAGCCTTCCTTTGGAAAGCTCAACATACCCAAGCCGCAGTCTGTGACCTCTGAAAGGCGGACCAGCTTCTTTGGAGCCCGGTATGTGAATATATATATATATATATATATATATATATATATATTTCAGATATTTATATATATTTCAGATATGTACAAAGTTGCATTACAATGTACTTCACATAAAAGTGTAAAAAAACAACAAGAAAAGACTGAGAACATACTGTATATATATACATCAATAAAATCACAGATTGTACCAGAACAATTACAGTAGTAGTAAGATGAAATAAGGTAAGTGGTGAAAATGTTTAGTCTGTAGAAGGAAAACGCTGTACCTAAATATCCTGTAAATATCACCTCAAAGAGAGCAATACCTCTGTGAAAACCTCAGCTGACTGAGCCTTAAGTTACTTACTACATTTAAACCAGTGTCACAAACGCAAATTAGAAAATGAACAGAGTAAATTTGGTCAAATGTACTGAAATGAGTAAATTGGAGGAGAGTTAATTATCCTACTCAAGGTAAAATCGGTTTGTTTATTCCCAGTAATACATTTCTACAATGCAATTATTTAGATGCAAATGAAATTAAACTTATTTTCCTTGTCAATTAAAAAAATAGTATTTAATATTGTCTTGGTGTATTAATAACTTGTCTGCAGGACTGCCAGCATGCCTCGCAACAGCACCATGTCAGGGTTTGGAGCATCTGAGAAGATCAAAGACACCAGACCTCTGCATGATAAATCCTACGTTCAGCAATGTATCAGACAACTGCATGAGGTAAAGATACTTTATTTCTCAGTCCATTTGATGTATATACACAAATAGGTTAGTTTGTTTTAACATTGCTACACCCTTTATGTTCAGTACATTAAATCCACTGTGTGGGATATGAAAACGACTATTGAACTGCTGAGCATTATTGCAACACGCCTCATGGACACATTTATTACATAAATGTCTGAAGGGATCCAGCACCTTTGGTTCTGCAGTGATAGTCTCACTACTATATAAGCATAATATCAATATTGGCTGATATCAGGTTTGTATTTTATTCATTTATTTGTATTGCTACATTCATACTGATTAAATGTAATTATTGCTGACGATATCTGACTGAGTGTGAAATCGAATTGTAGCTTAATCTTTCCTGTACCTGCATTTGCAAAAAAAAAAAAAAATAGTGTAGGTGTTGGTCAGTATGAGTGGGAATCCACACTGTAGTTTTGTCCAGCCTAATATTCTCTCTTATGTCTTTCTAGTTCTTGACAGAGCACGGTTACCCGGGGACTTTGTCATCCAAGACCCTCCAGTCTCCCTCTACCAAGGAGTTTGTGAAGATATTTGAGTTTGTCTACCGTCAGCTAGACCCAACATTTGAGATGCCAAACTCAAAAGTTGAGGAGGAGGTTCCAGCTATCCTAAAAGCCCTGAGGTAAAATCTTGTCTTTTAGTATTAACAAATATTGTATGTATTGGTATTTCTTCGTTTCATTTAATACCCCTACAGTCTTAAGTGCATATTTTCATCATAGGAAGCATTTGGTTCCCTAGCTATGTATATTCAGAAGGCACTTTAGTACCACTGGAATTTAAGGATGAGGCTCGATGAAAAAAATAATACAAAGAACAATGTAGAGAACATCTTAAAAAAGGCTACAGCATATAACAAAATCATAGCTCAAGAAGTCTCTACATGCAAGTACCATTTGTTGCGAGCCTTGATGTTGGCTCCTCTTCTAAAGTGTAAGAAACATGGCTGTCTGTCTTTATTTCCCTCCCTGTTTCTGGTTTAAGGTACCCATTTGTTCTCTCCAAGTCTTCAATGTATTCAGTTGGAGCTCCCCACACCTGGCCTCAGGCACTTGGTGCTCTCATGTGGCTAATTGATCAAGTCAAGGTGAGAAGCAAACAACACATTTTAATAGGAATTACAGTGAACTGTTACTATCTAAAACCAGGTTCATTTGGATGGGATGCAGAGTAAACTAAACCAAATGTAATTTTTGCTTAAAGAAACTAGTTAAAACCAGTGTTGTGTTTATTCCGTGTGTCAGATCAACTGGTGTTTGAGCAAGCAGGACCTTCTGTTCAGTGACTTCGGTGAAGACACTGATGAGATCGAGGAAGGGGCTGAGTATAACAAGGTACTCCGAAACAGCACCATGAGGCATAAACACTCCATTACTAATAATGCTAGAGATATGTCGAGAGGATGTACTGCACATCTGTTGCTGGAATCACAACACAAGACCTCCTTACTGATCTTCTCTTTCACTTTTCACTGTGCAGCTCCTCCTTGACTACACAGCTGAGGCATACTCCAAGTTCATGCAGGGTGATGACACATTTGAGGATCTGGATGAAATATTCCTCAATAAACTGAGTAAGCACAGCATCTCTCTAATGGAATGAGTTGTTTTTTTAAGAATGAATTGTTTTCTATGTATATTCGAGCATAATGTTAATTCAGTTGTTAGTTTATAGTTAGAATTTGAGTCCCAGGAAAAATGTTGATATCGCAAAACCAACAAGAAGTGTGTGTCTCTCCACAGAGAAGCTTTACAACGTCGACGAAGCCCTGCTGGCCTCGATGGAGGAGAAGAACAGAATATTCAACGAGGAGGTTGAACGACTGGAGAAGGACAGCCAGACGGTCAGAAGACGTTTATTTTGACACATCCGCATGAGCACAGATTAGATTATGATTTTAAAATCTTTATATTTCCGTTACTGTTTCTTATACGCAGTGTGAGCAATTGTAATGCACTAATTTAAGTAGAAAACCTGAGCATCGTCAACTAAAAAGTACTGCACAAAAGGAAAGGAAATGGGGATAATGTGTGACTATTGAAAAGTGTAAAGGTTTTAAAGCTGAAGGCAAAATACTTTGGGTTGTAATAGGTTGGGCACTTGATTTCTAGTTCTGTCCGTGATATGGAAACATCTTCTGTTTCCTTCTCCTGGACAGGACCGCCTAATGACCAAGAGGATTGAGAGGGTGCAGCGGCAGGCAGACCTCAAGAAACTCCAGAGTTATAAAAGCAACCTGGACATCTTTGAAGCCAACCTGCAGAACCGAACTTCAGAACTGAGCGATGAGCTGGAGATTACTGGTAAAAATAACCGTGTCAGTCAGCCAGTTCTTTGGCAGGATGCGCTGGATCCTGTGGGCATCTGATGATGTCTGGATCTCGGTATTAAGTCACCATGATGATGTGCTAGTTACTACTATTCATTAAGTCAGTGGTTCCCAACCCTTGGGGGGGGGGCAAAGATCACAGGGGGTGCGCCAGGATTTATCTGCTCTGAGGCTGTCAAAATTAGATTTGATTTCTTTAGATTTGGTATAACTAAAATCATAATAACACACATACTGGATCATTTATACAAAAGACTGCTTATAAAACTATTTAAAAAGATATATATATATGTATTTTTTTTTTCTACTTAGTAGCAAAATCTAACAAAATATTCTGCTTCAATCCATATTTGTTGGCAGTTAGACCATTGCCATTGTAATCGACCTTCAAATCAGTATTTGAATAATAAAGTATAAATTCCAAAACAGCCCATTAAATAAGGAATAATCCCACTACGTGATTCATTATTCATATTCAACATTGATTATTATTAGTTACTCTGTGTAGAGGTGCGCATGTGTGCAGTAGTGCGGCAGCAGCACTGAAACAGCAGAAGAACATGTCAGCCTGCTTCACTTCGATGCACCACGAAGCTTCGAAGCCCAAAAAATCGTATTAGGGACATCCCTAGTTACCCGGGTGTTTAAATAATCTGTTTTGTGGTCACAAGTGTGTTTATTGGATCTTCTACAATAGCTTTGAATGTTTTTTTCCAATCAGAATTGAGGATTGGATCTGACTTCATACACACTGTGTTTTTTCCTCTTTGCAGGCAGTCATCTGGAGTCTCTAAAACATGAGCAAAATGAACTGCAACACCTCCTGCAGAACCAGAAGTTTACTCCAGCTGATGTCGAGAGGATCAACAGAGAGAAGAATGAACTCCAACAGACCATCTCCAGTCTCAGCAAGTCTCTTGAAGACGCTGAACAGCACAAGTGGAATGAGGAGATCGCTCTGGCCAAAGTGAAAGAGAAGGTACTGTATGTACATCTACTGCAGTGTGTAGGCAGAAATAGTACCGTTTTGTTAAGTTGGCGTATGTGACGTATGACTCAGTTTCTTCTGAATAGTTTTTTGCTACCCAGTTGTAGTCAGTATAGATTGATAATAGCAGATGTTTTTCATCCAGTGTCACATATTTTGACCTTTTGATTTAACTTGTTTCCTTGCCACTCCTGTGTCTGTCCTCTCCTGTTATTTCCCTCAATTGTAGGCGGAGTTGAAGGTGGCAGAGTACCACAAGCTGGCACGTAAACTGAAGCTGATACCACTGTCTGCAGAGAACGCCTGTGGTCATGATTTTGAGATCAGGTCATTTGAATTTGGACCCGGCAACACGGTTCAGCATAATACACAGATAAAGGTATTTCCAGGCAATGGTCCTGTTTACACCAACATTTGAATCAGTTTAAGAGCAGTCTTTTTATAGTTTGACGGATCTTAATTCAAGTCGGTATGAATACGATTTTCCAGTTATTTGTAGCTTTTGATATTTTATATTGTATTTAAATGTTTACTCTGTTGTAGGCCGTAGGAAATTCGATTTTTTTTATTGTGTGTGATGATTTTGTTTTTTGTTCTGATCTATGCTGTGTGTTGTAGATGCTCCTTAGAAAGCTGATCAGTGATGTGGAGGAGGAGAACAGTCGATTAGCAAACATGAAACTCAGTATGGAGGAGTCTAAAGAACAGGTAACAAAATCCTTATTTTGCTTTACAGGGGAAACCGCCTCATGGTTACAGTGATCAACCACTTATATGGATCAGAAAGCATTGGACAGAATCAGTCCTATACAAATGCTTTTTAAATAATTAGCTTATAGTAATCAAGTAGCCCGCTTTCAGTGTTCATTTGGGGTCTTTTCATACATGACAACTCATGGAAAAAGCATTTTAAAACTACGTTAGACTAACGTTAATTGAATATTTGTTTTCTTTTTTAACTTTACTCCCTTGATACTTTGCCTCAGGGACCGTCTGTTTTCCGGCTGGATACCTGTGCTGCGTGCACATTGAAATCATGACAAGAAAAGGAAAGCAATTTTCTCTGAATAAAAAAACGAATGCGCACGGGAAAGCAACTGTGGTTGAAGCTGCCCTCGCCAAATGGATTGATAATGCCTCATCACATAATGCCCCCAAAGTGAAACGCTGCCCATCCTCAACTGGCTCTGCGGCACACATGCAGACCAGCGGCCGTCTCCCTAAATGCCGCTACCGAGTGAGAGAACGAGGAGCCCTGGCAAAGGAGTGCGGCCAAAAGCGGCAATGCCTCACCCTTGGTGAGGGAAAAGGCAGGAGAATTAGCAGTGAGCCGTTAAATAGCGTGCGACGGTCCGTTTCATTACCTTGTATTCATGTAATAAATATACAAATGTAAATTAGATGGTAATCTGCATTAGAAATGACGCACCACAACAAAAAATCAGTTATAATAATCACCTTATAGTGATCAATTTGACCCGGACAGACGTGATCACTATAAGCGGTTTCCACTGTATTCACTTTTTCCCGCACTGACACACAATATTACCAAAGTGCATCTTTTTTCAATCACATTTGTCATTTTTAAATGTGTGTGTGTGTGTCTGTGTGTGTGTCTTTAAGGTGAATTCTAACATGGTTGACAAGTCCAATGACCTGAAGCAGCTGAAAGAGCAGATTCGCAAGCTGGATGAACGGTTGGATTCTGACATGCAGGTATAGTCCATATAGTTCAGTCTGCTTTATGTTGGTAGATATTGCATACTACATTCACCGGTTGGCCCACATCGAGCAGAGCTAACCAAATTCAAACAACATCTGTATGTGTCTGTTCAGCGCTGAACTATTTGTCCTCTAAGCTGAAAAACAGGAATGAGTAAACATTTTAACATGTTGGTGACGTACAGAAAATGCACAGTTGCGTCATACACATACTAACACTCGTGTCCTGTGTGTTTGTGTCTATATAGGAGCAGGCCCTCGAGGAACAGGGCTGGGCAGCAGAGATGGAGTCAATGGAGGGCCATCGTGCACTTCTTGAGAAGAAGGTTAATTGTGGTTACGACGAGGGCGTGCAACAACTGAAGGCAGCGCAACAACAGTGAGTGACTGTTATATTTGTCTTAAGGAATACTTCATCCTGCTGGAGCCTCTTGCCACCACAAAACAAAGCATTGTTGGCCCCGTTTACTGTTTCATCCTGATACCTTTGCCTCATTTATTCCCATTTTCATTAAAATGGGGGTTGATGTGTGAGCTTTAACATCTTCGAGGTTTCTGTTCCTATCTGATGAGTTTTTTGTTTTAGAATAAAAACACTTGTGGTCGTCTCTTCTTCAGGTACCACCTGGTGCTGCAGGAGACCAATGAGGAGAGACGAATAGTAGCCAACAACCTCGTCTCTGTATTTACCACAGCTGCTAACCACTTGTCAGTCACAGAGGTAAGTTTCTTACAACTCTACATCTGTCCCCTGTACGGCAAGGAAGACTCCATATCACAGTGTATGTTCGTGGCCGTATGTGTAGGCCTACATCAAGTAAACACAAGCTGGCATGTCTGTATTCCCTACAGCAAAGACGTCATAGGCATCCGTCCAAGGATTGGTACGTGATGTCACCGTCATACGGACGTGCGTCTGTCGGCTACACATACACGTCCGTGTACGGCGGTGGTGTCACTTCTGCCACAGTGTGTGATCCTCAGCTGTTTTATTTCAGACCGCAGCAGAAAGCTCCGCTGCGCTTGAGCTTCAGAAATGCTTGGGGAAATATAGCTTGTGTCGATGCCACCTCAATACTTGATTAAAAGATCTAAGCTACCCAAAGCTGTTTGATTCAGAAAACAGCAGCGCTACTGAGAAATGTAGTTAAACTAGTAACACCGCTACTCGTAGTGCCAACACTGCCTAATGCACTATAATAACTATCTTAATCTAGACATAGTTTACATATTGTTCTGATAGCCTCATTATTCATGTGTCATCTGTATCTGTATTTACATTATTGTTATACATTAATATAACCCATTGGCTCCTGTGGTTGTTGTACAACAGAAGTGCCTGGAGGATCTGCACAGCAGAGTGCAGCGTCTCTGCGCTAAGACTGTGGAGGAGGATGAAGCTGATCTACAGAAGCTGAGGGAAACTTTGAAGAGCTTCAAGTCCAAGGCTAACATTGTATAAAGTAAAGCAAGAGGATAGAGAGCCTTCAGGTCTGCAGGGGGCAGATCATTTCAGAGACTATGGAAGTGTGAGGGAGTTCTCCCTGTCGTTTGTGTTTTTAGCTTGTTTTCATCCTGGATTCAATTGGTTCTGAGCAAGTTTTTGAAATGTATCATATGACTTATAACCTTAGATTAACAAAAAATGTCGCAGTCAGTTTTATTTGTATTAATGATTCAGTTTTAATTACAACAGCAGAGTGTTTTTGCCACCACATTTACATTATAAAAACAAAGTGATTACATTGAGATGGAGGTTTTGAAGTCTTAATGCATGTCTTTTTAGTTATCTGGTATTTACAGACTCCAGATTTTTACATGTCCGTGTTTTGTGTCATTCTATATAAACTACTTTATACTTTCCTTTGTGTTTGTTCTTTGATTAATAAATACAAAATATTTTAAAACTCTCCAATTTACCAGAGATGGAATATAATATTAATAAGTATGTTTTCTATAGTGTATAATCACCTGATAATAGGAATTGTAATGTAAGGAGCGGGTCCTCTTCATGGAGTCCGCCATATTGCACCTCCATGTTTCAACAGTAGCCCAGAACGGACAAACCAAACCTTTCCTGCTTGGACCGGAGTCGATAACGTTACTCGCTCCTGTTGCCGCCACTGTCTCTCTCTTGCTTCACCACTCACTTCCCACATACACACACACACACACACACACTCTACACACTGGCTCTGCTCCAAATGGCTCTAGAGAGGGCCATTCACGTTTTCACGTCGGCCACCGTAGCTCTCCAACACATTTGGCACACAGGAGAGACTTCAGTTGGTTGCAATCTCCTCACCTCACAGCTAGATACCACCAGATTCTACACACTGGACCTTTAATCAAATATTGTAATACATACAAAAAAAGGGGGAATTGTGTCTAAAGGTTTAATCAATTAATTGTTTGTAAAGTTCCTTGTTTGTGCCTTCAAAATACATCAGTCCTTCCTCACAGCGGTCTTACTGTACCTTATCAAATAGTTGTGTTGTACTGAAGCCACTAGAAGGCAGCACACACCTCTGGTTGCTAAAACTCAAGTGTTCAGGTTCCTTTATATTCTGGGAACTATTCTCCAAAGTTCTGAACTGTTGGTTAATGTTTCAGTTTCCTTAGTAGCTACTTGGTTTATTAAAGTATTCAGCAACACCCAATACAATGGTGTTTAGTTGTTTTGGTAGGCTGAATCTCTTGCGTGCCCTCTTGATTGCAATGGAAGTCTACAGCAGCCAATACCACCGATTGTTATTAAAGGTTAGTGAAAGAAATGCAAGTATTAACTAACTGTGACTGGAGTCAATACAGCAGCATCAGGCCTTACATGACTTACATGACTACAAACCCAATAATCTGAATTTATGAATTTGACTTCAGTTAGATATTGGTTCAAGGCAAACAATGGTTACCAATGAAATAGCAGGCATAGTTTCCATTTGTGTTGCTCTCATTTATCCCATTTTTACTGAACACATTAGAGCATTTAAGTTCCACATGTCAGCCAAAACCCATAAAACTGACTGCTCATTAGTAAATGAAGCGTTTATTTTAGGAGTTTTCTGTACTTCTGGCAGGATCATTTATTGCAATTCATTTGGCCGAGGCAACATTGGCAGCGAGAAGCCATATCTCTCCACAATGCTTTCTCCATGTCATGGTCAACAGCGCTCATTGTACCTGTTTCCAATGAACTCTGCATGCTTGGCCTGCAGTATTAGTGTATTTTTTTACATCTATATCCAGTCCAGAGATTCAATCCAGATATCCTGAGGCAATCTGTACACAATTCAAACCACAATTTTGTTGACTTTAGGTTTTCAAAGAAAATATTTTCTTTTTGTGTCCTATAATATCAGCCCTGATCCAGCGTTTGGAAACGGTCTTATGAAGCTTTAGGCTTAACAGCCTTTTTCACAGGGTAGCGGCTAGAAGAGAACTAACTCTCGAGAGATTGTTACGGTTAGGATAGATCATCGCGCAGTGAGTTTTTGCAAGGTTCTGCCGATCTCAGATCAGATTTCGCAATTTCCTTCTAGACACGACCTTTTCACAGGATCTTTTTCAAATGAAGATGTCTGTTTTCTGATTCAGCTGCTCTTGTTTGACAACCATGGTGTTGATTTATGAGTTCACAGAAGTGCATCATTTTTCCAATTTACTCCTTCCTCTTTAAAGGGAGAATCCGCCCTACAACCTAACGCTGATAAAACTGTCCAGTAACTTTCAACAATGTACCCATCCTTCCTGGGTTCATATATTTTTTATTATTTTTGGTTGTGTTTTTTTATTATAGTTCCTTTCGAAAAATGGCAAAGTGTACATGACTTGATTCATTAAAATGGAGATATAATTTTGCGGCATCAACATGTTAAGTTCAGACCTTCAGTAGGCGTTACATGTGTCCTAAAAGTCTCAACTTGAAGCTAAGAGTTTGAATCAAAATTGCTTTGATTCATCACTTAACAGCCTTAGTTTTTCTCAGCCAGTAGTTTGTTTGTTGTTCCTTCCACCTGTTGAAGCGTTGTGGGAGATATAGTAGGAAGTAACTCCAAATTAGAAACAAATGAAGTCGAATAATGACGTTTATACAACAGAATGGTAAAATACAACAGCGGTAAACTATTATGATAATCGATTGATTGTTTTTTTCAAGCAAAAAATGCCAAACATTCACGCAGTTTTTTCTGTTTAAAATCTTGTAACAGACATTTTCTACACTATTTCACTATTAAGTAATTATTTGAGAAAACAATCATCAGATAAATCAGTGATGATGAAAATAATCATTGCAATCTTGAAGTGCTTTATCGCAAAAAAACAACTCAACATTTCAGATTTGTATCTACCAATGGAGTATTTTCTGAATTTCAAAAGTGTTGCAATCAAGGCGGAAGTGTCATCTTGGGGTTTTTGGGCGATGTCCTGACCCTAAAACTCCACATCGTATCAATACAGTAAAGTGAAAGAAGTTTTTACAAGGGGTGCGTTTGAAAACCGTCAGTGCTGCGAGCGTGAGAGAAATGTTTTGGCAGATGTGATGAGGAGAGATGAGGTGATTGTGAGGGGCTCCATGGAGAGAGGGAATGAAATATGTGATGGATAACTTCCACCACTAGCAGAGGCAACCCTTGTGTGTGTGTATGTGTGTGTGTGTGTGTGATGGAGAGGAGAGGAGAGGAGGGGGTGTGCAGGAAGTTAAAGGAAAGGTGAAAGGCTGTTGCCGTGTGTTACAACAGAGACTTAATTCAACTAAACAGGACAGACCTTGGTGTGTTTATCAGATCCCATATGGACAGGTGGCATCCATAAATGCCATTTAACAAGACTTAAGAGTGTGTGTGTGTGTGTCTTTGCATGTGTGAGAAAATGAATGTCATGATTTGTGTATCCTCGTACCCCCAGAGGCCTGTACATGGTGGCCTGAACGTGACTCCTCGTGCAGGAATTTGCGTGCGTATTTCTGCACAAACCTGTGTTTGTATTTGTGTTTTGCCTGTTTCCATGCTTCTTTACATGTAATGTGTCTCGAGTGTGTGTGTGTGTAGTCCCACGTTGCCTGTGGCCCTCAGCCTGCTCGGACCTATTTTATCGTGGATCATTGCTTTCAAAGACATGCACCATGAATTCTTAATACACTGTATGCTCCTGCTCTCACACAGGGGAAGTCAATGTGACCTGGCCAAGGGCAAAGGCCTACCTCCTCAGGGACTGTGTGTGTGTGAGTGTGGTTCTCACGGGGGCCTCTAATAGAAGGGAGATGTAAGGAGGAGGGGATGTGGATGGTGTGGTGTGCACATGAGACAGAGACGGGGGGAAAAAAAAAAGACGAAAAACAAAGTCAAATCCAAAGGTTATCTTCCTCCCTGCTCCGTGACCTGGACAAGGTGTGTGTTGTTGCTTCACCGTGTATACCACAAGGCTTTCAGCAGCTAATCTGTCATACCAGAGACAGCCAGACACAGTAGAGCGGTGAGGTGTTAATGTGGAGTCTTATTAGGGGTTAATCTCACCCATCCGCCACGAGAATAATCTGTTGTACAGATGTGGGAAATGGGGGCAGCAGAGAGAAAGGGGAAGAGAAAGAGAGAAAGCGAGCTCTGTCTTATAATAATTCCATCCTCTGTACTATTTTCTACCAGCTCCCTGTCAACACACCATTGTGTAGCTGAGATCTGTCTTCTTTAGACCTACATTATGACTTTCTCTGGCATTTTGATTTCTGTTCCAGCAGCTAATTGTCTCCAGATTTAGAAGACAAATCAACTTCTGCTATAGCCGTGGCACAAACACGCACAGAAACGACGTAACTAACAAGATTCAGATTTAGAAAAACGTTACTGTAAGATGATTGTTGCCATTAATAACAATAACACAGCAGTTTACAGAAATAATAATGCGTCCTTTTGTGGCTGATATGTTGTATGTAGTATGTGCAACATTTGCTCTTCGCAAATTGCTTGTTTGAGCTGACGTGTAATGCGTTGCCGATGTTGAAGAAAATTGTGTGCAGGTTTCCCAGCGGCGGTCTTGGTTGGGGTTTATTCTTCAGTGTGCTGGAGAATCGTCTGCCTGTCTGCATGAATTAAAGATGAGTACAGACAGATAGAAATGTTGTAGATCAGACAGATTTGTATGCAAAATATGCAAATATGTAATACGGGACGCATCAGATACGCAACTTAACTTAGTCATAATCATTTAGTGTCAAAATTGTTACAGCAGAGTGTTTGCATATTGAAGGAGATATTTTTCCTTTCCATACTGATCATCTGATTGTATTGTGCAGTTGACCTGCAGCTGGATGGGCGTGTTGGCTTTTCCATCACGTTTGGTTTCTTGACTGAAATCCTTGATTGTTCATCAAGGCAATTATATAATTTGTCTGTGGTTTTCACGGACAAAAAACTCATTCATCCTCAAAAGGGGCATTCCACTGATTTCACTCATGACGGTCAGTTTAGTCATCATTGGGGTGTATTACTCAGCCCATGACCACAGTTGCATATCCTATGTTGCTCTGGAGGAGCTTTGTCAAATCTGAGAAAATGACCCTGATGATGTCATAGTTAGAAACTGGGGTGTGAAGTTTGAAAGATGTGGGCATTTACCAGACAGAGAGCTGCCCAAAGTGGGGCCCACAGGCCAAAGTTGGCCCACTATAAAGTTTAATTTGGTCCACCAGATACTAGCATTTTCTTTTTTTTTTTTAAATTAAAAGACCCACAGATCATCGGCGATCCCCAACGACTTTACTGTCTTTCAGAGGCTACAGCTAGCTCTTTTAGAGCTAGATTGAAAATACTGGTATCATGTGAAACTACAAAAACCTAAGGAATCCATCGGTACCAACCACGTCACCATGTCAACCCTGTTAGCTTGTCGGGAAGGAAGCTAAAAAGCGCTCCAAAGTTAGGCTAAATTTTGGTGCGGGAAAAACTGGCATGGCAATTTTCAAAGGGGTCCCTTGACCTCTGACCTCTGACCTCAAGATATGTGAATTAAAATGGGTTCTATGGGTACCCACGAGTCTCATCTTTACAGACATGCCCACTTTGTGATAATCACATGCAGTTTGCAGCAAAAACATGCAGTTTTTTGAGTGCAGTACAAATGTTTTATATTCGCCTATTCTAAAAATGGTGTATTTGAACATTTCTGCATACAGGGTTCCCTAAACAGTCTTAGAATTGTCTTCATGACTGGAAATGAGCCCAATTGTATTCAACAGATGGGTTTTAAGGGGTTAACTATGTAAACGCTAAAAGAATATTCAATTAGGGGAACGTGGGATCCTCTTCCAACCATTTCGTATCTTAACAATATGACTGATCAATCAGATTGCATAATGGGAATTATCAGATCCATGTTTTTGGGAGGTTGACCCATACTAGGAACTAAAATCAGAACATATCGGTCTATGCTGCTTCAATTTTGATTATTCTTTTTCTCAAACCGTTTCTTGTGAGTCCTTCAAATGTATGGAAGTGCATAACTAAAGTACCCCTTTAAGAAATGTAATATTCAGCTCCTGAATAAAGCAGGGCAGAGTATCCGAGCAGCGTAAAGTGTCTACTTCTTTCATCACATGTGTGCGTGCGACAGCTTTTTCCACGGGCTCGTCCACGGCTCCTGATGCATGTGTGAGGCCAGCGGTTCCTTCTTGTTATGGCTCCTTTGATCACAGTGTGCTGTGTTGACATTACGGCAGTGTCCTGTGTGACTTGTGTGTTCAGCCTCAGTGTGAGGTGCTGTAATCAGGGTGTCTTTTGTTGAATAATAGATTCAATGAGTGACCAGTTTACACACAGCAGGGTTTTCCGTTTCAGCTCGCTCATAATTCAGCTGCAAGGCCTGAAAAAGGACAGTTTCTTAAATGTTATTCTTTTGTGTCAGAACAATTTATCTACGGAATCCACAGTACGGGAGATCCACCACAGATTCAGCCAGAAAACAAGACAGGAAGTATGTCTCACTGTGATGCCACAGTCATGTAGAGATCCACAAAAAATGAAGGAAAAACAGCTGGAAACCTACTTGGACTTTACAGATGGAGCTTTTCTGGGGATTAGAGCATGTTTTGTGGTTCATGCAGCTCATTTCAATATAGACACAAATTAGTGCACGGCCATGTTTCGAACTTTATTGTCCCCAAATGAAAAATGATGTTTGCAGCCATGTGAAGCATAGAAAGCACACAGGCTTGAACACAACACATAATGAAATAGGAAAACATATGGTATCAATATCTAAAAGGCATTAACTCTCCTATTCATTGTTAACGTAGAAACATTTAAACAGCGGTGAGTGGGTTTTCTGCTCTACTTATAGGCTACTAAAAAACAAGTTTTTGGAAGTTGTTTTTAAAGGGGTAGTCCAGCGTTTTAGTATTACACTTCTATAAAATGGATGGACATGTGAGAGACAGATAGAAAAAAAAAATAGCTGCTGAGTCTGAGATGTCCTGACTTTTAGTCCCTCGTATTTGTCAAACTCTACAAACACCCTATCCTACACTTCCCATAATGCAACTCAGCAACATCTTCTCTTCGACTGGCTGTTTTCCACCGTTTCCAGTCTTTATGCTGAGCTAAGCTAACCAGCTGCTGTAGTTTCATATTTACCGTTGTTGTGTTCCCGGTGCTGTTGTCCCTTTTCTCTGGTTTGGGGACTTGCTGCCTCGGATTGTGGGTTGTCTTGTTTGTGTGTCTTTATGTTAATACATGCCATGGATTAGATTGTTTTAAAGGTGTCTTCTGTGGTTGATTTGGGTCAGTGGTGGAGTGTTGTTTGCCCCATAGGGCTGCTCATAGGTGGGGCGTAACAAAGTACATAACTTTAAAGTGGTATCTATCCTCTCATTGAACTCTCAGTAAAGGCCTTTGCCCGCCAAGTCTGTATTTTCCATTGTGCGTTTAAAAATAAATACAACGTCACTTTGTGTCAATCCCGTTTACATACCAACTCTGAAACTTTCATCCTTCATTAAAGTTTTCGGAGCAGGTTTGATTTTCTGCATTTTGTCGCATCCGTCAAACGGCAAAAGAGGGTTGTTTGACCACTCAGAGCCACCGTCTGTGCAAACGTCATCATCCAAAATGGCATGATAAACATTCACTTTACAATAAAGAAATAAAAGAATATAGAGATGCAGGATTTAAGGCTTGGAATGGGGGATGGTTGCAAAACAAAGGACGTACAAAAGATTAGACGGTAGTGATTGTGCTCTATAGACAGCTGAACAATAACTTCTCGTAACGTCATTCATTCACTAGCCTCGTAGCGTTATCCATTACACGGCACTCACAAAATGAATTCAGTTTTGTCCTGTGAATTTTCTCAACTAATAGAATAATCACGCATTAGTCTCAGCGTGGGCAAAGTTTCTTTGCCTCACGTCTTTTACCGGATGATGCATTAAAAAAATCGCATACAAAAAATACGGAATCAGTATATTTACAAAAATGTCAAACTATTGCTTTAAAATACAATCATGGTTCTCTGGTTTGTAGATTTGAAACACTTTTTATGTAACTGCTGAAGTTTTGGCAAATCTTAAAAATTAAGCTATCAGATTAAATGTCTTTTTTGGAGAGTGTAGGACAAATGAATGAAAAGGGTCTGCATGAGCTAAAGTTATTAGTTGTGTGTTTGGCCTGTGGTAGGGATTTAGTGTTTCCATCCAGAGTGGAGAGGAGTTGTTTTTTTAGACCGGCGTTACTGTTGTTCTGTGTACCTCAAAGGTTAGAGCATGGCAGAAACATTACAGAGGTCATTGTTTTATATCCTGTTGTGGTAATCTCTGTTAAAAATGGGTCCACTCCACAGTGGCGTAGGGCAACTATCCACCATATGGCATAACTTAAATGAATCAAAGGGCAAATAGACATGGCATGTTATTATCCACTTTCTGCTAGATCTCGGTAAAAAAGTAGCCTTAAAACAGTTAGACATCAGTCACTGTGGGTCTCTCTGTGTGTGTGTCCATTATGTAAATGATGTGTCTGTGTTATGTGTCTGCATGGTTACGATCTAGCTCTGGATTTCTGTCAGATGATGTGTGTGTTACAGGGCAGCTGAGCACGAGATATCACATTTCCATCAGTTGTGCCTCTGCTCTCTCAGGCTTGGATGGGGGTTATGAAGGCACTACGAGAGGTCATAAGAAGGTCACTGTAGACTATGAGAGGTTATAGAGGGGTTATAAAGGGGCTGTGAGTCAGAGGTTTGAACTGTTTGCTCCCTGCTTTTGCTCTGTGAGTCATTTGCTGGCTTAGTAGGATCCATTTCAGGGTCCATTCACCTCAGGGGGGAAACAGATGTCTGTTAGAGGATCAGAGGCTTGTAAATACTTGTGTAGGTATTTTTGGGATCTTAAACACTTATGTTTGGGTTTGATCAGGAGATAATAACTGCAACATTTGGTGCCAATCTGTTTTTTTCCCACCTAATTCATGTTCCAATGGCCTACTGAGGTGTTAACTTGTTTCTTATGTGATGGGTTTTTCCATTGAAGCTATGCATTTCTTCAGTTTCTAGCACTCTTGTGGATCAGTGGGCTGATCTGGATGTGTAATCACAATGTTGTGAGTCTGAATATGCCTCATGCTCTTTGTGCACATGTCACTTTGAAGCCCTCCTCCTCCTCTGCAACATCTCTCCTATTTCCTTTCCTCTGCATACTATTGAGTAAAGCAAAAACAATGTGGACATTGAAGCTCAAATATTTAGGTTTCACTGAGGTGTAAATCTGTTTTCTAGCTTGAAACAATCCCTATCTTTTTGTTTTCATGCTGTGAAGAAGACAAAGACAAGGAAACACTTGTGCAACGCTGCAGTTATCGCAGGGGAATGCTTGCTTACATTGTTGGGAAGCCCATATTATTTCAGTGCCCTGATGAGCTGTAGATTTATGTATACACACATGGTTCCATTGTAGGCCGATGTCAATTTTCTGGCATGCTGCAGTGTTGTTTTTTCCATTTGGCATGAGTTTAGAGTATAGATGTGGTTTGTGTGAGATGATACAGTACTTGTGTGTCTGTTTGTATTTGTGTGTTTTTATCTGTGTGTATAGCCTATGTTATATTGTCAGTTACTAAAGCCAACCTGCGTGATATATTCATCAGATTTATGACTGTTTGAGGCAAACACACACGCACGGTGCTGCATCTCCTTTTCAGATTAAGAGCAGAGACGGAAAGTCAGTTTAGAAAGAAGTTTATAAAACTTTTATTTAGTTGCAATGATTAATTAAACACAGGAAATAAAACATAAACACGTCTACAAGTACAATGTTGTTATGATGAAGAAATACAGAAAATACAGTGATTTTAAAAGTAGGCCTTAATCTCACCTCAGGAAATAAAACATAAAACTAAATCAAGGTCCTATAAATACACAGCATGAATGGACAACAGAACAAAAGACAAATTGCAAGTGATTCTTGAACCTTTTTAGGATCTGTATACATATATGGTACATGTATCTTGTTACATATAGCTATGGCACCTATAATTATGAAAACATTTTACAGGATTCCTTATAATATCTTATATTTATTAGGTTCTATTTGATCGCAGTAAAAAAAATCCAATGAATAATGAAAATGTCTTATTTATAGGCTATAATTTGAGAAGTTTCATAATTTCAGTATTTATGTTTTTAGCTTTAGCCACCCCATTTTAATATCTCTGGCATATTAGCATGGCTACTGTTAGCTCATTATCATTAGCCAAGCTACTTTCTGAAAATGAAATGAAATACCTTTTATAAAAACTCAGAAAAGGTATGCGTATGTAGCTGTTTTCTACATTACAACACATGCTGCTTGGTGAACCACCTACATTATTTACATTATGTCAATGTCACAGCTTGAAATTTCAGTTGACAGCTAAAAATAGTTAGAAGGTTAACTAGCTAACAGTTAGCCTCAACTGACATGTAGCTGACATGTTAGAGTATGCTAGGCAGCTATATCTTATATGGAAATGCTAAAGAAACAATGAATAAAGTGATGAGAAAAAGAATGCTGCCCTGAAAATGGATAACCAAAGTCAGGTTTACTTCGTGTTAAAGTTTGTTTTTAACTCTCAAACATGGCGGCTGGCTCTGTGAAGAGAGGACTCGCTTTCTATGTAGATATAAACGGCTCATTCTAAGGTCACAAAAACATGATTCTCATTTTTTTTGTGATTACACACTAAGGACAACATACTTATTAATATTATATTCCATTTCTGCCAATAGATCCCCCTAATTGTTATACACTGGTCCTTTAAAATTTGGTGAAATTTAACAGTGATTCTTTATTAATCCCATATACAATTCAGTGGTGGATGTTTGCTTTCACACGTGTTGAACCCAACTTGACCAGTCTAACCTCTGTCACTTATTCAAGTCCAAATCATTTTCAATTAATTAATTCTTTTCTTTTCTTTTCCTTTAATGCTGCACCAAAAACTAGACTGTCTTTCCTAAAGTACCCTTTTAAAGACATTTCAGTAACTTCTGATGTGTCTTATTTACGAGGCATAACTGCATTTACAGAGGGTTAAGGGTTCCTTTGCATACCACTGAGGTGTTTATGGAGGAAGTGAAAAGTTCCTCCCTTTAACACCAGGGAATATACAGACAGACACACACACACACACACACAAACATGCATGTGGATTAACACGCAAGAAACACAGGGTGCTGCAGACAGCAAGCCAAGTCCTGAGCTGACTCACGGGGGGTAAAACTGAACAAGAAAACAGAAGGACGGAGGGCTGGAGACATTAATGGATGAAGCTGAAGGACATCAAAACGCAGGGGGATGTGAGGAAGAGGAGAGGGGAGGAAGGTAGTGAAAGATCCAAGGAGGATGGAGGGATAGTGAGGAACAAGAAAGGGATAAAGGGAGGTCTGCTGTTTCCTCATGAGGGGAGAATGAATAGTGAGTTAGTGGTCTGGTTTGCCTCCTGGGGTCTTACACACACACACACACACACACACACACGCCCACACCCATATACACACACCCCACTAGTGTGTTTACAAAGGAGATTAGAGCAGTTCCACTCTGTACCTCAGCGTAACAGAGGTGCTTCAGAGCCATATGTGTAAACGATGAGAGGAATGTACACTGATGTATTGACAATGCATGCTATGTACATTTAGTGATATATATATAACCTTTTTAACCCCAGAGGGAACAGCTGTAGTATGTTATGTCATGTTACTCCCAAATGAATGCTTAATTATGTTAAGTGACACAGGGTCCCTTATGAATGGAGCAAATAACAAGATTGATGGTTTGATTATTGCTGCAAAAAAATATTATGGCTGTTACAGCTGTTTAAAGTTTGTGTTTGATGTTGTTGATCATCATTGCTGTTTTTAGGGATTTAGTAGGTTTTTTTTGACCCAACTACAGCAGCAGATAAACAAATGAACGTAGCCAGAAACCATGAGGCTCAATCAGTGTACAGATCATATGGCTTTCTGCCTCAAATCTTCTTCATGTTCCAGGAAAACACTCATTTAAAGGGACTGTTTGTAACTTTAACAGCTATTAGTATTTAGATGTTGCCTTTACTGTAAAAGCCATCATTAATACTAACAAAGACAGTACATTATAAACAAATTTTGAGTAAAATTTGCAGACAAATTCAGTTAAATGATTCTTATAATGAGGCTTTCACAGTTTAACTGTGTTTTTTATTCGGTATTTTTCAGTTAAATTGAATGGGATTCAATGTACAATCAGCAACAACTTCATGTAAATCTTACAGAAATGATTAGTCTAATAGCGGCGTAGCAATGTTAATTCAGCAGAAATGGGCTGTCAACCAGTAAAGCCAACTGTTCTAAACTGTAAAATGTACAGGTTGTTCTGTAAAGTTGTTTACATTTTCACTGTATTCTTTACATAATTATTCTGGCAACCACAGCCGCCACATTGAGTGCTTACTCTTGACCTTGGAAAATAGCAGTTGATCATTTTTTTGGAGGATATGATACAAAATGTTGTGGTTTTCTGATACCTATGAATAGTTTGGTGGTTCATTTAGCAGTAACAGTTTGTCATAATCTGCCCATGCTTCATGTTTTTTCCTTTGTTTTATTCATATCATTCATGTTTAGTGTTTCCTGTCTTTGTGTGTTTTCCCACCAGTTTTGATTGTCTGCCCCGCCCTGATTAGTCTCACCTGTCTCTCATTAGCCCTGCACTCAGCAGACCTCCTGCTCACCTGTTCCCACTTCCCCAATCACTCATTCACTGTTCATACTAACACAGTTCCTTTGTTCTTTGCCCGTTCGTCTTCGTTGCATCTTCTGTTTGGAGTTTTGCTGTTTCCCTGTGGCCTGCCTGCTATTTCCTACCTGCCTTTGGGACTCCATGTCTGTAATTCATTTCAAACAAGCCATTGAATTGTTCCTGCTGCCTCCTAATCTGAGATTGCAACCAACTGAAGCTTCTCCATGTGTGCCAAGTGTGGTTGAGAGCTACGGTGGCCAACGCAAAAACGCGAATGTCCTTCTCTTGAGCTAGTTGTTGTGAGAGTGTAGCGAAGGTCAATTGGAGCAGAGCCAGTGCACAGTGTGTTTATGGGAAGTGAGTGGTGAAGCAAGACAGAGAGTGGCGGTGACGGGAGCGAGTAACATTATTGATTCTGGCCCTAGCGGGAAAAGTTAACAGAGTTTGGTTTGTCTGCTCTGGGCTACTGTAGCAACATGGCGGAGCATCATGGCGGACTCTGTGGAGAGGACCTGCTCATTATGTAGATATAAAGTGCTCATTCTACATTCAACAAAAACACAACGATTCTTATTTTCAGGTGATTATACACTAAAGAAAACATACTTATTTATATTATATTCCATTTCTGCCAATAGATCCGCCTAATTATTACACACCAGTCCTTTTAAAGTTTATTTTATGAAGTAAACTCAAGTAAAGTTCAAGTATATTTCCCAAGTATATTTTATGTAGTAAGTTATCAATGTACTAGTAGTATACTTATACAGTAAGTGTACTACTTCAATACTTCTATGGACTAAGTTGGGATAAAATGTAATCCCCATATGAGAAATCTATATACGTAACACAGCAGCACATAATGGAAATGTAGTTAACATCAAGAAAAGAGCTTCTTATTACATCTCTATAACAAGATAAAAATAAAAATACTCCTCAATAAGGAATGATAAGAAATAGAATAAATAAAGTAGTAATATTGCAACTGTGTTCTCTGCATCATTGCATTGTAAGTGATACAATATCTTCCTTCATTTAAATAACATTGTAGGAGCTCGAGGAAAATATGTTCCAGGTAATGCCGGAGCTTTGCGTGAAGAAGCTGAAAGCCACAAGCCCAAGTGTCCCTATGCGGTCAAAGCTGGATCTGAAGGTCAGTGGTGATTTGTAATGGTGTTTTTCTTAGGCTCTGCATTAATAACCGATTAGGGCCCGAGCACAACTCCTCCTTGCAACGTCTGATGGTCATTAAAATGCATATGCATGTCAGGCGACCTCCACTATTGCTACATTGATGACCCACTTGTGTAACACTGCTTAGGTAACACACAGTAGTTCATCAGATGTATACGTAATTTCCAATACGTCATCTCCAGCATCACATAATCCACGCAGGAAATCATATACTTACATATTTTTCCTGAAAATTCAGAGCATTAATTTGAACTTATCTGTTGTCTGGATATATGTATGACTTTTTGTGTTTAATGTTGTTTGCCTTGGACATGGTCTGATGGCTGTCAACAAGTTTAGAGCTGACCCTGAGCATTACCTCTGAAAACCTGAAGCTCTTGACAGCCAGGTTAACAGGTATAAGTGGTCTCAGACAAAACATTGCTAATACATTTGACAAGTAGAAATGTCTCAATGCCGTACATGCAATCAGTTATTCTATAGTTACAAGCAAGTATGTAAGCCTCTGTATTAGAGAGAACCATAGTTTTGAATTACATCTATGTCGCAATGTTAACATAACTGAAAAAAATGTGTGTATCCACCTCGTGATTCTGATCCGCTACAATTAAATGGGTTCTTCCTTGGCCCATAATACACCCTTCCACCAAGTTTCATGAAAATCAGACTGGTAGTTTTTCCGTGATCCTGCTGACAACATACTGAAAACATGACCTCTGTGGCCAAAGTAATAAGTATTTCACTGACGTAAATCCTAGCCGGTCAAATATAACTTTCCAAGTGCTCGTGTGTCATCGGTGGTGTCATTCAGGATCACACCCTTTTCAAGCAGTCCGTCACATCATCTCAGCAGTTTCCTCTTTGCTTGATGTAGTGTGTCACATCGGAGCGGACAGCTTCCACACCAGCAGGGCTACTGTCCAATCTGCCTGAGAGCTGTTTCTCATCATTACACTCTGACAACAACTCAAACAGAAGTGGACGGAAAATCGCGTCATCAGCCAGCCTGTCAAAATCTTCGGCTTTGCCTATTCGGAGCGAGGGCATTCATTCAGAAAAGGGTTTACACACATGTAGTCCCAAGAGCCCTTCTGGCAAGAAACAGAAAGGGATAAAAGTTGTAAAGTATTTGAAACAACTTCTATTTTTTACATCACATAGAAGTTTCACATTGCAACATTTGGCTTTTAAAAGAGGTTCAAATGGCAAATTTATACAATAGAACTTATTTAAACTGGCCCTCTGACACAACACTCAAACACACTTTCTTATATGAATACGCACACAATGACGTACCGCAGGTGTGAGGCTGAGACAGAGCGTTGTAATGCACATTCTCAGGTTGCACCTGAATATTTAACCATCTGAGCGGACACCTCTCACACACCAACACGCAGGTGATTGTGTTACATTCACACCTTTTGACATTTTCTTCTGCAGCTACAAAAGTCGTGTCAAAATATTGCGCGCACAAAAGGCCTGTTTGTGTCTGAGTTTGGTCAGGCTCGCTCAAGTTAACTGAAGTTCAAATGACTCGTGTCACGTATATTGAAAATATCAAGTGCTTGCATCATACAGTACGTATCAGCTGCAGATACTCCTGTTCTTTTGTTATATTTCACCACGATCACTGTCTCCTGCACACAAAATATTAAAACCTCTGCAAAATTCAAAACATTTTTCCAGAGAAGCTGACATTTTAGAAAAAAAAGCATCAGACCGTTGATGTTATAGCGTTTAACGACGGTGTCGATGGTGTTCTCTCTTTCCATCTCGCTGGCCATTGAGTGTATATTCCATCTGCAGTTCACTATAGTGATGACTGATAACACGTGTCTGTGTGTGTGTGGTAGTAGTGATGAGTGCCTTCGGCTGGTGGTCCAGACCGGAGGTTTGGCGATAGGCCAGTTGACGGCGATCAGTGCGGTGCGGTTAGAGCTCCATGTTAATCCCCTCTGCTTCTGCTTTGTGTTGCAGCCAGTCCACTGACAGCACAGCAGTGTCGGCTCACAGCCTGTTTCTAGTATGAATCACTAAAATACTAGTGTTTTCTTTAGACTTTTTTACTACTTTAATATAGCAGAACTTTGGCGCCTAACCTCCCTTCTCCTTTTGTATTTTCTGTTCATGACCTTCAGGCTTCTGAGAATTTCAGATTAAAAGACTCACAAAAGACAAACTACTTTTATCAATTATGAATATGAGAAGATAACAGATCTCGGAGCCTCTTTTGATCTTAAAAACAGGGTGAGACAGCATCAGCATTGTGCTGTCGTCATACGTCTTGAATTGGTAGCTGCATTGTTTTCATCTGTGATGCCTCTTCTTCTGCGGTTGTCTTTACAATTGACTCGTCATATAGCCTGAGTCACGCTGACAGATTCCAGAGCAGTGGCACAAAGAGCTTCTTGTGGTTTGACATCTCTCATGGAGACCCGCGACATGTCTGGTATAACCGTGATTACACTTAGGTTATCATTTGTATCTTTTCTCACGCCAGCTGGCACAATGGTGGCGGGCAAGGCTCTGCCCACAATTGCTTCCTCTTGTAAACAAGCTGGTCACTGAGTTGAATTGAATGATGAGAATTTGAGCTACCGTGGAGATTTTCTTATAAAGTAAATCTTGAAACCATAATGCTGTCTCAAGATTGGTTTGGAAATCATGGGAGAAATTAAATTCACATGCCCTTTTTACCCCCAATAACTACTACAAAAGGCCTTTGACTGCACAGCTGCTCTATAGCAGTTGCACAATAAAAGTCTCCATATGGAAAATGCATTTAGAAAATTCAACAGAATCTTGTTTTTCCAGAAACAGTGCTCTGGTTACACTGGATAACCCACAGAACTACTTTTTTTTTCTACAAATATAAAAACTTAACACTGAGGTGTGTGGATTTTCCAGAACAACCAGGCTATTGCTTCTGGAAATAGGTCTTGCTGTTGATTTATTTTGTAATTTTCAGCGTAGTGAGCAACATTCTGTTCACCTCCATTGTACTGAGATGATATCTCATATCTGGAAATGTTGCATGGATATAGACACCACCACCATATTTAGTATTATAGGTGAACCAGCCCTTTGAAGTTCTTACTGTAACATGAATGTGTCAACACATACAGTTGTGCCAGTATTTAGCACCTGTTGGGAACACCACTTCCTTAACCGCTAACACTTGGGTTGTATTACACTCCGGTGGAACTTTATCTTTCATTACAAGCTCCTCTGACACCGTGAACAAAAGAGCAGTCGACTCATCTGACTAATGGCGCTATCCTCTGACTGTCAGGTAGCTCTAATGGTTTCCTCTGGTGTCCACGACTAAAGCTGATGAACATGTTGTGTTTATTTTCAACAGTGGGGCCAATAATGGTTTGGCAGAGACATGGTTAACTTAGGAATATGTTTAATTGGGCCCATAATAGCCGTTAGACTTAAGTCTATGTTTGGCAAAGCTGCACTGTGGGTGTTATGTTATTAAAAATGTTTATGCATTAGGTTTTTGACTCTAATCCTTCAGTACAACTGGATCATTTGTGGCTTGGAAACTAAATGAATGAGGAGGAGAAATAGAAGTAACGGCTGTGGAATGTGTTGAGTCACTCTATGTTTACTGCATTTCTAAGTGAGGAAGTTCGAAATAAAGTTAAACCTGGCACTCAATTTAATTTAAAGGTTCTCTATACGATATTCAGAGCATTAATAGCATCAAACAACTATTTACTATGTAAAGATACAGAGGAGTAATGTCTACCTGAGCAGAGCATGAAGTCACTCTCCCTCTGTGTGTGTTGTAATCAGAGCTTCTCTGTGCTTTGTTGAACGTTCTGCTCTCATATGGCGGTTACAGCTGATAACGCCGTTCCAACCGATGGCGACGTTGCAGAAGCGTAGCACCCGTCCTCGGGTTCCACCCAGGTTTACGCTTTTAGCTCTGTCAGCACTGCCGTTATTCTCATGTTGTTAGCGCTGATAGCACCGTTAGCTGCGAGCCACCGGCTCAGCCGTCGCCATGTGGAGGTAATAGATATGCTCTGAATTCTGTATCGAGCACCTTTAAGATCAGTTTCGTTTTATGAAAATATTGATTTGCGGGTAACCGGGTTCATACCAAAGTTACTGGCTGCAGATTTTTACTATCATAATGTTGCTATGGTGCCATGTGTTCAACAGCCAATAGATCAAAATTCCAAGAACAGGGACATAAACATCTTCATGGATTCAAGTTTCCTATTGCCGGCAGAGTAGAACTGTAAAGCTAAGCAAACAGTGAAACCCCAGCTGTCAAACTGTATTAATCACTGGCTCTGAGCTTGACTGGTGTATCAGCTCTGGTTGCAAAATGTCTCACAGAGAATCACAGAATCGTTTATAGAGATAATGAGTTGCATAAGAAAATAAGAGAGACTTGGCTAGCCCAGTTTAGTTGTTGAACCAGGCTGCACTGACTCACAGCTCCGGAGACAGGCAGAGGAAGGGCTGTGAAATGTGAGAGAGCAGGGGATGGATCAGATATCGACCACACACATTAGTTAAGCAAGACACATCATCTCTTCTCATGTTCTCCGGCTCCTACATCATTGTCTTCTCTGGATATTCGCCACCTTTTAATCATACTGTCTTTTCATTGTCCTCCCTCTCTCGGGCCAACATACACCTTAGCTCTTATGGCTCAGTCTTCCATGTTGTTTTTTTTATGTTGTAACACCCGTCTTTCATCCATCTAGCCTCCATCCCTCACTATCCGTCTCACCTTCCTTTTATTCTTACTATAGGTATTATACTCTTCTGTGTTAAATGCCTGTTCCCGTCATTTGATAACATCAGATTCTATTCATCCATTATTACAAAGGTAAATCCCTATTGTGCCATTGCTCTTTTGTTCCTCTCCTTCTTTTACACTAAAAGTGACAGAAATACAGTGATTAATTTCTGTTACTTAACTCGTTATTGATCAATGTCAAGTTTATGTAAAACCGTATGGTGTAATTTTTGGAAACTGGGTTTTTTTCTGAGTGTCGGAGGATCGTTTCCGCCCTATTAAAAAAAAATAATAAACGCCCACTCATCGAACCGCTCTAGTCTCGACTCTGTGCAGACATTCGCCTGTTTTTGATTGACATTTTGGGCGGAAATAACAAAAATTGTGTGCCGTAAACGTCAGCTGGGCGTTGTGAATGATGAATGGTCGACAGTTTATTTTCAGATCAACACTGTTTCAAATAAAATGTCAGTCAAGTTTATCAAATCAATTGACAATTTATCACTCTATTTTTTTCAATTCACATACATTTTCATCACTTCCATTATTAAGTCATACGCATTTTCATCACTTTCCTTTTCTTCAATTCTTTTTTGTTACTCCCACCCTTGAGGCCACTTTCCTTAAATGATAAATGGCAATTTTGTATTGTGAATGATGAATGTAAGATGGGGGAAATTATGAAACATGGCTCTGTTTTCATCATATCACTGTTTTAAATGAATCAAATCACTTGTTATTTTATCACTCTATTTTTCAATTCACATGCATTTTCATCACCTCCATTTTTATCAATTTATTTTTGTTACTTCCACAACTCATAACTTATTATGATGACTATGTTACAGTATTTTCTATTTCTTAACAGCTGATACTGACAATGAACTCCATCTTATCTTCATAGCATGTCTTGTTGTCTGCTAAACTCATCCACATAAGGCTGAAACACTAAATCTTGTGTGTTTGTAATAACATACAGAATACACTACACAGTGTAGAATACATTTATTAATAATTAAATGACACAATTTAAAAGTGAATACCGTATAAAAATAAAGCTGTAGTTATGTTTCTAAAGTGAGGAAATCTTGTTTTACTAACACAGCAATTCATCTGAGAGGAGGACATGAAATTAGCAGTGAATAAACAACTATTCTTCTAATCATGAGAACTAATGTTTTGATATAGCTTCTCTCACCTTCTTAATTAAAAACAAAAATAGGAAACAATGCAGTCAAATGACTCTAAAGTTGTAGAACATTGTAAACGCTAAGATACTGAGGAAGGTTTTCCTGTGAAGAAAAACTTTAAAGGTGTCCTGTGGAGTTTCCGACCACTAGTAGTGCTATAGAGCAATATCTTTACCAGGGGGTCCCCGGGAACAAGCAACGTAGCAATGCAAAGGCAAAGAAGAATTTATTTTGTATTTATTTAACCAGGAAGTCACTTGAGATTGAAATCTTTTTCGAGGGAGACCTGACCAAGATGGCAGGCCATTACAATGTTAGAAAAATTATAAAATATTTCAAGAAGAAGACTGCAAGCTTGTGAACATGAATGTAAACAATGCACGATTTAAAATACATCTTTCTAAAAATCGGCTTTGCAAATGTTTTACGAGGAAGAAAATGTATTAAACTCTTTTGTTAGACCTCAAGGATACACAACATGGTGAGAAACACTGAATGCACACATAACTTTGTTTACAAGACAACTCCACAGGGCGCCTAAAAGATCATTTTGCAACGTAAACCACCCGGGATTTTACTGCTTTTATATGGAAATAAATCATAAACTTCTTTGACTTAAACCTTTGGCACACTCTGAGACATCACATTACAATAATAAATAACATGTATTCCTTTTATAAAAACAAAATAAATATCAATAAGTTAATAAATTCAAGATTTCATAAATACATTTCATACTTGTATAACTTTTTTCGATGTAACATACTGTATGTGCTATACAGTAGACAGAAAGAGTCTCATCCATTGAGTCTGACTGATTTCAGTCCTTTAGGTTGAGTATCCATGGAGACGTTTAAAATCTCATAAGCATATTAGCGATATAAGTTGTAAACTGTAAAGGAAATTGTGGATATTTTAATGGAGGAAGAAGAGGATCATTGCTTTGGGGTAAAAACGGTAGCAACGCCACCTCCTCTCCTTACCTATTCCTTTACCGGTGGACTCAAGTCACACGTGGCCACATACAATGTCTGAAAGTTTCCTCACAGTGAGACAAATCAGAAGAAAAAACACTCAACATCATACTTCAAAGTGGGAGTGAATGTAAAACTACACAAAGCCAGCTCACACTCCTACACGCAACCACATCTCCTGGCAGAGTGCTTCCTCACGGTGTGGTAGACGAGGTTGTCGTCCAGAAACGAGAGGTCATCGTCAAACGCTATTGGCCGACAGCAAGCCTGAGGGGGCGTGTCTTTGTGAGGAAGCCTCCTGTTATGAGCGAGGTTGTAAAGGATTTTGTCGTAGTTGGTCTCGGACTTCCTGCAGGGTCCGGAGCAGTACCTGAATATCATTTCCTCGCTGGAGCGGTAGCCCAGACCGAGGTCCGTCACATTGAGGACGATCTGTTTGAGCACACAGCCCTGTCCTCCTCCTCTAGCTCTTCCTCTTCCTCCTCCACTCCGCTGGCTCGCCCCTTTCTTCCTCTCCCTTCTGTGTCGAGTCTGGCTGCTCAGGTCTTCTTTGGAGGGGGAGGAGGTGGTGGAGGAGGTAGATGAGTACAAGTTGGTTGAGGAGGAACGACGTATTCTACTGATGGTCACTTTGATGAAGTCCACCACATCTTCAAACTCGTTTGGGGGGGGCTCCTCCATGGTGTCTGAAACACATCAAGAGAAAATGGCTCTCTTACAAGGGCGTATCATATTGGACAGCACATATTGTTTCACTCTAACTCATCACTCACTCTGGCTATTGAACAGATGGCGTTGTGTCAGAAGCTACACATGCAAAAGCGGAAATGGTACACATGGGTGTGTGTGTTTTTTTTTTTTTGCAGAAGAATTCCATTTGAACTGATTCATCCACGTTACAAATAGATACCATTCTTATTTATGCACCAGACTGTTGTTGACATATTTGAGTGGAGTAGTGGCATTAAAGCTGCAGTGGGTAGAAACGGAGCAAATATGATTAAAAAAAAGTTATTTTTATAAAACTATACCCTGACAGTAGTGCATGAGACAGGTAATCTGAAAAAAATCATGTGCCTCTGTGTCTTCCGGTGCTACTAACGGCATCTGCAAGATTTCACAGACCAGAGGAAAACAACCAGTCAGAGCCAAGCTGGAGTCTGCCTTCCAGCTGCCATCTATCAGTCAATCACTCGCAATCTCCGATCAAACGGTCAAACTAGGCAGCGCTGATCAAATATGAATCAATATTCTGTTACTGTAATGCCTATTTCTCGCCTTAAATGTTTTCAGAAACATCTTGTAGTGTACTGTTTAGCTATGAAATGAGAACGTTTGTGACCCGGTAGCCATGTTGAGATCTGTTGAGGAAATACCAAGCACTGCCTACCAGCCGGAGCACAGCCAATAGGAACGCTCTCTCTGAAATGACCTGTGATTGGTCAAAATCTTCCATCAAGGGCTAGATTTTTTTAAAGCCTGAAAACAGAGCCATGAGGAGGTGCAGAAGTCTAGTTATCTCTCAGAGCACTTGAATTACAATATGCTGAAAGGTTATTATGGAATTTTTGCCCAATGATGCCAAAAACTTGTTGCCTACTGAAGCTTTAAAGATACAGATGCCGCTAAGTAGCCTCATTTTTTTTACAGCAAAGGAACCCAAACATTCACTTGTTCCAACTTTTCAGTTAAGACTTGCTGCTATTCTTTGTCCTTTGTGATTAATAAATTGAGTATGACGAGTCATCCGAAGATGTCACCTTGGGCTTTCAGAAATTGAAACAGGTATTTTTACATTTACATTATAACATTTTATAAACTAAAGAATCATTCGAAAATATATTTGGTTAATTGATAAAAAATAATTGTTAGTTGCCAACCTACATACCATCATTTATTTCTGTCCAAAACAAATAAGCATGTCTGTAGGTGTTGAAGCCTATAAGCTGTGAGAAAGGTATGAAGAAAGTAATAACATTAAAATCCACCATAGCTTAACACTCGTCGAAATGCAAATGTATTTTTTTTTCTGTAAAAACATCCACGCCAAGCAGTGTTGCATTCTAGATGCCTCATAGAACATACATTTTTCTCATGTTGTATCCCTTATTTTTGTTACTTGCCATAATGTGTTTTGATATGATCTCTAGAAGGATATTGTTTACAAAAATGTACAAAAACACAAAAAATGTGTGTTCTCAATTTCTTTTGAGTTTGTCTCCAGTAGGGCCATAAGAAGAAGAAACCAGGATGACACCATTGCAAATGTTTCAATAACTGGATCTTGCACTCTAAAAAATCCTTCTGAATAAGTTGTTCAGTCAAAACACTGTTTTTTTTTTCTGAAGTGAAAATAAGCCAATAGAAAGGCCAGATCCACGTGTTTTCAATTTAGCAATCAATTCGGTCAAAATCTTGAAGTATGTTTTCTATTTGACACAGATAACAATGCTGTTATTTGTCAAAACTCATCAAGCCTGCTGAGTGCAATGACTTTTTGGCACTTTGGGCACTCCATAAAAAAACTCCACAGGCTCTTACATGTGTAGCCTATAAGCTGTCTGGAAAGGTATGAAGAAAGTAATAACATCCAAATCCACCATAGCTCTTAGTGAGGCAGGCCCATAAGAAGAAGCCAGGATGACACCATTGCAAATGTTTCAATAACTGGATCTTTTACTCAAAAAATCCTTCTGAATAAGTTGTTTAGTATCAGATTGTGTATGAATGTGAAATTTATATATGATTGGAAAATGTTAATGTTATTAATGTAACACAAATATGATGTTGTATATAGTATGTATGTGATAAATGTAATGTACTTGATTTGGGACCCCAGGAAGACTAACTGGTGCCATTGGTATTAGCTAAATGGGATCCTTTTTTAAATAAATAAATAAATAAACTTCAGTCAAAACATTGTGTTTTTTTCTGAACTGAAAGTAAGCCAATAGAAAGGCCAGATGTTTTCAATTTATCAATTCATTCTTTGAAAATCTTGAAGTAAGTTTTCTATTTGACACAGATCACAATGTTGTTATTTGTCAAAACTCATCAAGCCTGCTCAGTGCAATGACTTTTTGGCACTTTGGGCACCCCATAAAACCCCCCACAGTTCTCTTACATGTTCCTCCTCCAGCCAGCGTCTCTTCCCAGTCCGCTGTGTCCGCCTCAGAGCGACTGATGCCCGGGGAGGTGACGGACAGGCGGATCTGAACCGGCGGGAGCTCCAGAGGACTCTCCCCGGCTCGTCCTCTCCTCTCGGCGGACTCGGACTCGGACTGCGGTGGTCTGCTCCGGAGCAGCCGGCTGCCGTGCACGGAGCTCAGCAGGATCAAACAAGTGGTCAGGCTATCCCATAACTTCATTGTCCAGCTCGGTCCGACAGAAGGACATGGCGCGATGCAAAATCAACAGGTATCATCTGGCGATTAACAGCATGGTGAAAGAAGAAGATGAGTGTTTTATTGCATGCGTAGCTTACTGTAAACTGCACGCTATCACTCACATGCCAGCTGGCAAACGCAGTGCACCGTGGAGCAACATCCAAGGAGGCACGAAACCAAATGCAGAAGCGCAAAAATGCACAAAATGACTTTCCTCTGAAGTTGTTTGCAAATCCAACAAAAAATACTCCCAGTTTGCAGGTTTTTCATTCAGTGCGCACGGCTCCAGTGACTCCTGCTCATCACCCTCTCACCATCTATCCTGACTGAGCCTTGAGGAGGAGAAGGAGAGGTCTAACAGGAGAGATGATGGTGACGTCTGATGGTCCATCCTCTGCCTCTTCCTGTCTCCACCCATGCAGACTACACAGAGCAGAGGGATGGAGTCCAAACTCATGGTTGAAGTCCAGGTCCAGAGTTGGTGAGGGCAGAGAGGAGTGATGTTATTCACATGCATTTTCATCACCTCTATTTTTATCAATTCATTGTTGTTACTTCCACAACTCATAACTATTATGATGATTATGTTACAGTATTTTCTATTTCTTAACAGCTGATACTGTATGTGTGTAAGACAAATTTCCTTCGGGACAATGAACTCCATCTTATCTTAATAGCATGTCTTGTTGTCTGCTAAACTCATCCACGTAGGGCTGAAACACTAAATCTTGTGTGTTCGTAATAACATACAGAATACACCCACACTGTGTAGAATACATTTATTAATAATTAAATGAAGCAATTTAAAAGTGATTACCGTATAAAAATAAAGCTGTAGTTATGTTTCTAAAGTGAGGAAATCTTGTTTTACTAACACAGCACCCATGTAGACTACGCAGAGGGGATGGAGTCCAAACCCCTGATTGAAGTCCAGATCCAGAGTTGGTGAGGGCAGAGAGAAGTGATGTTATGAAAGAGGCTCAGTCTGTGTACTCAGATGGCTGAGAGGGAAGGAGAGAGGAGTTTCACACTTTCCACTAACAATACTTCTGATTCCACATCCTGCTTTTTAGTGTTTGGTTGATATTGGATGAGAAACGTGTTTCTAATCAGCCAGTCAAAACAGACTGAGTAGATTGCATTGCTACTTATGACCACAGAGCGCTTGAAATCTCGTTGTTTTGCAGTTGATGAGCAGCAGACTACATTTAATATCAAGGGGAGTCTGAGCTGATATCCATTACAGCAGCTGGTGTTTGAATGGGGATTTTGCCATGCAGTAGAAAATGTTATTTTGGTTTGGTTTTGTATAATCCGAGATTTAAAGTGTGAAAGTGTCATTTTATTAGATTTCTTTGGCACAACTTTTAAGCAGCACGTCAAGAACCACTGACTCAAAAGGTGCAAAAGAACATTTTAAAGACACGTTAAAGCTGCAGTGGGTATATGGAGCAAATATGATTTAAAAAAAGGTTTATAAAACAGTCGCTATATCCTGACAGTAATGCATGAGACAGGTTAACTGAAAAATTTCATGTGCCTCTGTGTCCTCCGGTGTCCTCCGGTGCCCCTAATGGCATCTGCAAGACTTCACAGACCGGAGGTAAACAACCAGTCAGAGCTGATCTGAGGTCTGCCGTCCAGCTGCCATCTATGAGAGCCAGCTGTCAATCACTCGCAAACTCCAATGAAATGGTCAAACTAGGCAGCGCTGATCAAATATGAATCAATATTCTGTTACTGTAATGCCTATTTCTCACTTCAAATGTTTTCAGAAACATCTTGTAGTGTACGGTTTAGCTGTAAAATGAGAAAGTTTATGACCCGGCAGCCATGTTGAGATCAGTTGAGGAAATACCAAGCACCGCCCACCAGCCGGAGCACAGCCAATAGGAACGCTCTCTCTCTGAAATGACTTGTGATTGGCCATAGATTTTTTAAAGCCTGAAAACAGAGGAGGTGCAGAAGTCTGCAGAAGTTTTCTCTCAGATCACTTGAATCACTATATGCTGAAAGGTTATTATGGAATTTTTGCCCAATGATGCCAAAAACATTCTGCCTACTGCAGGTTTAAATAGTGTTGAATTAATTAAATCAGTGGAATTGGCTCATACATTATGTAAAGAATTCAATTTTTTGCTGATATAATGTTGCAGAGACAAGCAACAAACTGTACACGGATCAGCTTTGTGAACATGTGTTTTGTTAGTGATCCTGTTAAACAAATTAAACTGCCGTTGGGAGCCTGGGCTGTAAACCAGCCATAGTGGGTGTCAATAGGAAACTCAGAACTTCACTTTAAATGAAGCTGCAGATTAAATCACATTGTGGCCTCAGCCCAACAACAGCTTCCTCCATTCTTCACTGAAAGAATGTCAATGAGACTCTAAAGTAAATTCCTTCTTATGTATTCATTGTGTCAAATTACATTATTATTCATCTCTGTCTCTATAGTTTTATGAGAGGACACAACAACGCAAATATGTGTATGTGGGTGTGTGTGTGTGTGTTTAATGATTGAAACCAGAGCAAAGATGAGTGGAAGTGATCTGAGGAGTTTATGAGCCTTTTCTGGTGTAAAACTGGAACTGGTTCTCACAAAGATATAGGCCCAATCCCAATGTCCACACTCACAGACTTTGAGGCGCGTTCCCACAAAGTCCGTGGGGGTTTAGGGATGTCACACTGTCATATCGTCAAGTCCTTGAGGGCTCTCTCGCAGATGTTTGAAATCAGATTAATGCAAGAATTGGACTAAATTACACAGCTGGTTTATTCATTAACCATTTCTTTTAATTTGACTTAATGAAGTTTGACAAAAACAAGTAAATAGATTTTTTGACAGTTACCTCTAGTCTCATAAAGGAGAGCCTGGAAGACATTGAAATGTCGTTGTCAAGGTAACGTGACATGTTGCTGCAATGTGCTGTCCCATTCGTATTCATACCAACCATTTACCAGGTGACGTCAGTCAAGTCCCTGATGGTTCAGGGTTTAAGGCCTTAGGGGGGACATTGGGATTGGGTCATAATTACTAATACATATACTCATACATACACACACCCAGCCATCCGAGGAGAGGGGATCGCTTTCTGAATGGATTTTCCTGTGGTTTCTTTCCATGTCCATCAGGTTGTTCTAAGGTTCTTGGGGAGTTGTTGCTGATCTGGGTCTTTAAGGCCCATTGAAACACCTTCAGCTATAATCTCCTCTTAAATATGTTAAATTATGTTATGTTTGATGGACGAAATATTGTTCTTATTTCTGGAATTACATATTGGTCATGCAAAGAAAAATAATTAAATTAAAAACACCTGAATATTTTTTTCAGCGGCATTTTGCAGGTTTACTATAGTCTGTAGTGGTACTGTGGTAGTGAAGTGGTTTAAGAGCTTAAGGCAAGGAAGGTTTATTTAGTGTCACAGCATCTTTCAAACAGCAGCAATTTGATGTTTTTATGACAAAGAAATGCATTAGAACATTTGAAAACACAATGAAGAGAAAAATCTTAATTATAATATAATATAATAGTCAAAATGATGACTTGACCATTCGGGCCTTGCAGGTCAAGGACTGGAAAAGGGGATATGTCTGCAGAGAATACGAAGGGTAAAAGGGGAGTGAAATAAAGGCAAACAGATGGAGGGTAAGAAAAGAGAATACTCAAGAGAGAGGAACAGAAACATTGTTGAGGCATTTTGCTTCCTTCACACGCCGTATCCATCTCTATAAACAAGGCCGAACGTGTCAAGTATTCTCCTTCCAAGAGCGGTTAGAAGTTGTTTATTTCACGTTAGTCATCGCCACAGTGAGACTAACTCCACTCACACAGCTGTAATGTTTTACGACTCTTTGTTCAGGGTATGCAGAACAAATAGTATATATCTATGATAATGTTTACCACATGATCATATGCGATTCAGAGTCCAGATGGAACGAGGTCCAGTTCAGTTATATGGAGATGATCAAGATGACTTCAGTTCAAGTGTTAAGATGCAGAATCCATGCAAACAAATCCTTCACTTTCTCTCTTCTTCTACAGTGATTATTGTGGGTAAAATGCACCACTGTTTCTGGTGCACCCACACTGTTTTCCAGCAAAATCATTGCAGGAAGAAGAGAAATGATTGCTCTCCAGCAGAACTGAATAAAGTTGTTTCCTCTAAGGTAGTTTAACTTGACAAGGTTGATGTGAAATACATACTGTATAGCCACATGCGTGTGTACAGTATACAGTATGTAAATAATCCATGCAGCCTTGAAGTGTAGTGTTTCATGGTGAATCATGTTTGTGTCAGTGCATGTTAGCCACATTGTATTGTAATCACTTGAGTACACCGAACATGCAAAAACCATCTGAACGTCCAGATATGCTGTAACTGTAAAGTCATGCAGAATAACAGTTGTGTTTTCAGACGTTAGAGTGCTAATCAGTCAGAGGAGGCTTCTCTTTCCCCTAACCCGCTCTCTTAACTGTATGGAAATACCTCATCCTCAAGCAATTACACCCTTGCAAGCAGCAAATACACCAAACAGATGTCCTTTCCCCTTCTTGCAAGGCACGAGGGCTAATCGGGGGCCGATCTGCAATTGAATCTGTCAGCCATTTTTGGGGCTCAGTTTGACTCACAATGTAACGGGGCTAATTGCACAGGTCATTTCACCCGTCATTATCGACCAACATGAACCTGCAGCCCCAGTTATGGGAGGGAGGAGTTGACAGCTGGGTTAGACGTCTGATTTGGGACGCTGCTGCCGGTGTAGTAATTAGCAGAAAAAAGAATATCCTGACTCTCCACGCTGACAAGGAGAGTGGGTGATAATGTGTCCTGTAGTCCTGTTTTCTACATTTACACATTTTAATCTCATACTTAGAGGGGAGGAGAGAATCTGAGCTGGTTTTTAGCTGAGCTATAGAAGCATGGATGGCAATGTTGGTCCGTCGGTCCAGATTGTGATATCTCAACAACTATTGGATGGATTGCCATTCAATTTAGTACCAAAATTCATGGTCCCCAGAGGACGAATCCTAGTGACTTTGGTGAAAACCTGACTTTTTCTCTAGCGCCACCAGCAGGTCAAAGTTTTCACTTTGTGAACATCATCAATTATGATTCCCAGAGGATGAATCCTAATGACTTTGGTGATCCCGAGTTTTCATGTAGTGCCATCATTAGTTTGACATTCTTGTTTTTGAATGATATGTCTCAACAGCTATTAGATCGATTGCCATGAATTTTGGTACTCATATTCATGTCCCTCTTTGGCGATTCCTTAACTTTTCATCTAGTGCCATCATCAGGTCAAATTGCAATTCCTCCAATCTGACTAAACTGCAAAATGACATTCTAATCAGCCTCTGCTTTTTGTGTTTTGTGCTAATTAGCAAATGTTAGCATGTTAACATGCTAAACCAAGGTGGTAAACATATACTAGCTAAACATCAGCACGTTACCATCGTCATTGTGAGCATGTTAGCATGCTGATATGACAGCATTTAGTTCAAAGCAATGCTGTGCCTAAATACAGCCTCAGAGAGCCATTAGCATAGCTGTCAACCACGGGTGAACTAAAGAGGAGGGCATAGGTTCCCCCCTGTTTGAAGAAACCGCAGCAAAAGTGACCTCTTGGATGACCCCATGGTAGATAAAACATGATAAAGTGCCCTCTGGGTGACCTGCCAGTGGATAAAATGTGATGCAGTGTCCTCTAGGGTGCCCTTTAAACGGAGAAAACACGATGCAGTGCCATATAGGCTGCCCTAAAACTTTCTGTGCACTGGTGCCCCACGGCATGCAGCTGGTGCCCTTTTGATTTGTTTTGCTCCCTGCCTCTCAGACAGCCTGTGTCCACGACCGCTTTAGTCTTGTTTTAGTTATGCCAGGTAGATGTACAATATCAGACAGCTTGTGAATTTCCCCAGCAACTTCTAGTGTTATGGCTCAGGGGAAGGAGAAACTGATCATCTTTAAGCCCTCAAAGTCCCCTTTAGCCATGGTGGGCTCTTTGGATTCACTGAAAGATGTGGACGTGCATCAAACTAATATTTAGAATGGGATGTTACCAATAAGAAAATAACCAAAAATGATTGCCCATGATTTACTTTGTCATGTGACTCGTAAGACATGAACTTTTTCTACAGGGAGTAAACTGTAAATAAGTAAGTAAGTAAGTAAGTAAGTAAGAAGTTCCCTTGCTGATGATTTTGTTGCTATTCATGGATTAGGGTGGTGGATGGATGATTGTGGGGAGCCACAGTGGTGCTTAGAAAGTAATCCACACCATGTGTACTCTGGTGCTGCTGGAGCCTCGGGGGGTGAGAGCGATCAGGCTCCGGGAGCTGTGAGAGTGGAAGCTGTCTGCTGGGCTGGACCACTGGGAGTTGGCTCCGAGATGTTAAGATGAGGTCAAACAGACCATTTACTCCATGATGTTTGTCTCCAGTTTTGTAATGAGTATGACATTTCTGCCCGCTAGGTGGCTGTGTGTCAGGGGGAGGACATTACATTCACTGATTTCTAATGCAGATTAGAAACCTCCAGATGTGCAGACTGCTCAAACACATGTGCATGTAGGACTTAAATGCTGCCACTAGTGGACACTATTTACCACAGCTGTTACACATTTACAGCATTAAGCAGCACTTCAGTGGTGCTCACACCAGAGTAATATTTTCTGATACCTCTTTTTTAAATACAACGACTTACAGACGTGAAATGAATGCAGCGCTCTGTGATTATTTTTATTCATTGTTATGATTATTATACCTTTACCTTTGTGGTGTGAAATATGTCTTCAATGTGTTAACATGTAAAACAGATTTTTCTAACGTTTTTGTGGTTGGGGTGTGACAGCATGTGCGAAAGGACAAAACTGCTGATGTAAATAACGACTAAAATCAATTTATCTTGATATGTGTAATGATCTGTGTAGTGTGGTGAGAAAGAACAAATTAGTTTTCCAAACATCCAACAAATCATGTCACATGCCTCTGACTACAGGCAGTTGTTCTTCTCATTGAGAGAAACAATTTTCTAAACCACCAGTCTGGTTTATTTGCTTGTTTTTAATTTAATTAAAAAGAAACAAATAATGTATTTACTTGGACGAGGCTAATATGAAAGCTTCCCTCTTGGTTTGAGTCAGTGTGTTTCCTAGAAATAGAGATAGATGGACTGGTTGTTAGTATGACAATGTTATGTGTAAATAAATGATTTGGTCTGGGTTATGGCTGCACCTGCCAGTGCTTCGGTTTCTCTTTCTCTGACTGTTCCTCCTCAGTCTCTCCATCGTGTCCTGTGTGTTTGTGTTTGTCCAGGAGATGGAACCAGTGAGTTCCCCATTCATGCAACACAGTGACCATCATCTCGGACACCGCTCATGATTTCACTAAATATTTGTGTGTTAGTCTTTGGTCACAATCAGCCTCAGTTGTTACGTTATCCAGATCCCTGAAATGATCCCTGAAATGTGAATGTAAATGGGTTCTATGGGTACCCACGGGTCTCCCCTTTACAGACATGCCCACTTTATGATAATCACATGCAGTTTGGGGCAAATCATAGTCAAGTCAGCACACTGACACACTGACAGCTGTTGTTGCCTGTTGGACTGCAGTTTGCCATGTTGTGATTTAATCATATTTATGATGCTAAATGCAGTACCTGTGAGGGTTTCTGGACAATATTTGTCATTGTTTTGTGTTGTTAATTGATTTTCAATAAGAAATATTTACATACATTTGCAAGCTGCCCACTACCATGTTGATAAGAGTATTAAATACTTACATGTACTTAAGGTACATTTTGAAGAGATAAAAAATGTGATTAATTTGCGATTAATCATGGACAATCATGTTTTAATTAATTATTATTAATTAATTGATTAATCACCATTAAATATTTGAATCGATTGACAGCCCTAGTATTTTATAAACTTTTATTTTTATAAATTACTCTTACACGTTTTATTCTGTTTCTATTTTAGATTTGTGCACATATTAGGCTATAATATTGCCTTGGATTTTTCCATTGCAACCTTCTGTTGTTTTGTTGCTTTTGTTGATAATATTTTGCGCGCTGTTCTTTATAACTTCACACTTAACACAGTGTAGAGTTTCTCTAAAACAGTGATGACATTTCATGACATTGTATCTCACTCTTGCCTCTGCAGAGGTGAAACTGCTCCGGCTGTTTGTGTAATATATTTTGTGATCGGTTGATAATAGCAAGAAACTGGAATAACCACATCACATTTTGATTCTGTGACCCAGAGAGTATATAATGAATACAAGTAGCACATGTGAATGTGGAGGAGGATGAAGTCAAGTTGAATAGAAATGAAGACATTGCATCTTGCAATAAGATTAATATAATGTTTTATTTGTTCTGAAGGTCTTTGATTGGTGGTGTGATTGTTTTTCTTTGCTTTTCTTATCTTTGGGTAAACTGCTAGCTGCATATCATAAAGGTGGACAACACCAGCACACATTTATAAGTAGTATATTAGTTGATTATTTGTCTATAACACAGACATAAGAACATTTTAAGTGTTTATTGATATATTTGTCAACGATTACAACTTCTCCTATGAAGACATTTCATATGCTTACATATTTTTATGTTATATTAATATCATGTTATTGCATAGTCATTCTATTTATACATCAGCAGTGTCATTGACAAATACATTAATAAACAGTTACAAATATCCTTATCGCAGCTTATAGTGTTTGCGGTTTATTGAATATCTATATACTTCTTATAAACACATCTTGCATGATAACTCACTGCAATCAGTGTGTGTGTGAGAGAGAGAGAGGCATTGTAAAGTACTATATAAATGCAGCAATTTACAATTGCAATTAAAACATGGTGGTCATATATAATAGCTGTCATGTCATATCATAAGTAACCTCACTCATGGGGATGAAATCATGTCCTGTGATCTATGTCTTAGTTAGATTTTCACCTTCAATCAATCTTGGCCTAATATCACCATTAACCTTTACAATACACGCTGTCAGAGGGGGTTTGATGAATGGGTGGAATGGACTGTGTTACTGTACCGAAGGAGTCATTATAAGAATGATGATTAATATATAATACAATGAACATGTAAAACTACTTGGGGTTGATTGATTCATTTTTTATTTTGGATATTAAAAAAACAGACATAAAACCATCCTTGGATGCTTAGTCAATGTGGACCTGTTAAGACAATACATCATTTTACATACACTCATCATCACATCTGTAACATCAAACTAATTTCAATAAATTACAATTGCAATGTAAAATGCTATAAAATATAAAACAAACATCAAGCTACTAAACACAAGTCGGTATAACCTCACATGTCCTAAACTCCTTCACAAACTTGACAACATAAACATTTCAATGCACCCCTGTGTATTTCCTGTTGCAATTTTTGTTAATGCATTGGCTGACAGGAAGTAAACTCGGACCAAAGCTGTTGCCCTAGCAACAGGATGGCAATGAAAAGGTCTACGTCTACTCTGACTTTGATGCACACTGGGACATCTTTCCATAAGCCCATGCCAGTATATAAAAGTGAGTTCCTTGTTGTGCTTTTCACCCTATGGACTTTACATGACATAACAGCTGCCCTGGTTAAGTGACTATGCTGATGATATAAACTTGAAAATTTGTATTTGGTTGATTATTTCGCTGTATTTTACAATGCTAATTGGCATTGTATTTTACATCTTTGGAAAGCCTGTTTATTTACCTTCACAATGATGGGATCATGCATTTGTGGGTAGCGCCCAAGAAAAATTTGCCAAAATGCTCTGCCAGTGGTAAACAGTGTATTCTCCTGTTGGTGTTGACTCTTGTTTTTGAGTTGTTTGGTGGATTGGATGATTGAACTCTCTATCAGTAACAAGGAACAAACAAGACATATTGGCTATTTTACACTTTATTCATTTAATACACCGTCAGGAGCCTCAGTAGCGGGTGGAAGATCCATATGCAGTCTGAACAGCCTGGCACCTCCTCCTCATGCTGGTCACCAACCTGGTCACACGTTGATGTGGGATGGCGTTCCATTCCTCAAACAGGATTCGTTGCAGGTCAGCCAGCGTGGTTGTGTTGGTCACTCTAACACGTACAGCACGCCCAAGCTGATCCCACAAGTGTTGAATTGGGTTGAGGTCTGGACTCTTGGCAGGCTGTTCCATTCTCTCTACTCCCACATTGTGGAGGTAGTCTGTGATAACCCTGGCCCTGTGGGTGCGAGCGTTGTCATCTTGGAGGATGAAGTTAGGTCCCAGATTGTGGAGATATGGGATCGCCACTGGCTGCAGAATCTCATCCCGATATCTCACTGCATTGAGATGGCGTTTAATGAGGAAAAGCCTTGTTTTGCCAGTGAGGTAGATGCCGCCCCACACCATGACACTGCCCCCACCAAAAGCTGTTGCTTGATTGGTGCAACAATCAGCATAGCAGGAGAACACACTGTTTAGCATTGGCAGAGAATTTGGGCAAATTTCACTTGGGCGCTACCCATACAGTGCTGCTCATCACACAAATGCATGATCCTTACAAGTTGGACATCATTGTGAAGGTAAATAAACAGGCTTTCCAACGATGTAAAATACAATGACCATTATCATTGTAACAACAGAGAAATAATCCACCAAACACAAATTTCCAAACTCTTTTTCCCTGGTTTACCATCTCTATATCCCCGGTGCCAGTCCCTCAGTTTAACATCAGGCCCTAAAGATTTATCTTAAATTTCTACTTGGAGAGGCTTTCAGTAGCCGGCAGTGTGAGTCAGGTCAAAAAAATGTTGGATCAAAACTAGATTCAAGGATTTTCAAATTATTCTGTGCAAATTGATGGCTTGAGTAATTACTAGGTTTTACATACTGTTTTTGTATGGAGTTAGAATATGCCCGGCTCAGAAAATCAAGTCTAAGTAGATGAGTAGATGGCAGAGTGAAAATGAAAATGGCTTCACAAATCAGCCTGTTTCCTCCTGGGTGCTGGTTAGATTTTTTCTCCTGTGGTACCTATAATATAATATAATATAATATAATAAAATATAATAATGCAAATCAGAAACAAAGTTTAAAATATCTCCAGGAGAAAAGTTTAGGACAATTTACCAGCTATACAGCATTGACCCCCGCTGATTTGTGCAGAACATGTATTGGATAAAAGTGCATTTTCACCACCTCCCTGATAAACTTTGACTTACAAAATGTGCTTTATCAGTGTTAATGGTGCCTGGTACTGTGTGTTCATTGTCCCCAGTCCTCTCTTTCTTTCTTTGGTCCTCCTTGATAAGAAAAGTGCCTCTGAAGTGATTTGGCTGAGCTCTCCTGCAAACACTGCTTTCTCTCTCTCTCTCTCTCTCACACACACACACACGCACATTGTGTTGTGAGTTTACATTTACACACACACTCACGGACACATACTCCTCTTGTTCAAACTTCACTTCTTTGTGTCAGATTGAGACCCCACTAAATAACACATAACCAGCTGAGCAGCTGTAGTCACATATTAATGAGTAGCCTACAGCTATTATATACTTTTGGGGACATTAATTAATGGATTCATTGCTTTGCCCCCTGGTCATTGTTGTACACAAACATGCACACACACACACACACACACACACACACACACACCACTAGTGTGTTTACAAAGGAGATTAGAGCAGTTCCACTCTGTACCTCAGCGTAACAGAGGTGCTTCAGAGCCATATGTGTAAACGATGAGAGGAATGTACACTGATGTATTGACAATGCATGCTATGAACATCTAGTGATATATATAACCTTTTTAACCCCAGAGGGAACAGCTGTAGTATGTTATGTCATGTTACTCCCAAATGCATCCTTTTTTACATTAAGTGACACAGGGTCCCTAATGGATGGAGCAAATAACAAATGGTTTAATTATTGCTGCAAAAAATATTATGGCTGTTACAGCTGTTTAAAGTTTGTGTTTGATGTTGTTGATCATCATTGCTGTTTTTAGGGATTTAGTAGGTTTTTTTGACCCAACTACAGCAGCAGATAAACAAATGAACGTAGCCAGAAACCATGAGGCTCAATCAGTGTACAGATCATATGTCTTTCTGCCTCAAATCTTCTTCATGTTTCAGGAAAACACTCATTTAAAGGGACCCTTTGTAACTTTTTACACGTATAAATCTACCGGCTCGGGATCCCATGTGCGCTTGCATATGTGCGCTCGCATATGCGCGCTCGTGTGTGGCTATGCTGTTCAGACTGCTCCTCTGCTTGCCTTCACTTGCCAACACAACGCGCGCGTTCTCGCTCTTTCGCTCCACCTCACGTTCATGCGCGCTCACTCCACACTGCAGAAGAGTTAGTAACTCTGAGAATATCTAGTGAATATACGTGGACGTTTGTGCAGAAATAAATACTGCAGCTCCTCCAGACCAACAGAGGTTTCCCGTGTCTTGTGAAGTGACGGGGCTCCACAGCGAGAAACGTTGTACCGGCCGGTGTCTCCCCTGTTCCCTCCGGGCGCAGTCGGAGATGACAACGTTTCTCGCTGCGAAGGCAGGAAAAGCCAACACTAGGATCAACATTGATTCATGGAGAGACCTTCGTCTGGTCAGCTAACATTACTGCCAAGCAGGTGAAATATAGAGTGATATTGTGGTTTTAGCTGACGTGTGTCGCCTCACTGTTTTGAGCGACGCTCGTTCATGTCTATGTAGAGCGAGCAAACGCGAACCCGATGCTGACTTTCGTTGACTTAATGGCCACAGGTGTCGCTGTTAACAAGCATTTCTGAAAGTTACTAATAGTCCCTTTAAAACACAGCTATACATGTTGAGTGCTCACTCTTGACCTTGGAAATAGCAGTTGATCATTGTTTTGGAGGATATGATACCTATGAACATGTTTGGTGGTTAATTCAGCAGTAACAGTTTGTCATAATCTGCCCTGGCTTCATGTTTTTTTTTCCTTTGTTTTATTCATATCATTCATGTTTCCTGTTTCATTTTCTTACTCACACACAGTATACAGTGTCTGTTGAGCGGCTCCTCTTGTGCTTCTGCGTCAAGACGTGCTCTCCATCTGTGTGTCCAGTGCGCGTCGGTGGATTAGAGGCTCGTTATCCTCTTAGAGCTCTAAATGGCTCCACGTTCCTGCACTCCTCTCTCCATCTCATCTGCTGTCTGAGACGCGCACCGGAGGAGCGTCACACGAGAAGCGAGATTCATGCGTAAAAGGAACGATGATCGTGTCCAGCATTCAGTTGTTTTAGTCTTTGCGCATTACGCGCGAATTGTCGGGACGACACATCAATCTCCATGTCCATGTCCATCGTCAGTGTCCGTCTGTCTGTCCGGTAATGTGTCCAACCCACTGATCTTTTGCAGACTGTAATCTCATCAGTGTCAAACCGGAGCTGCCCTTTCCTCTCGGGGTACTTTCTGGCGTTTGCGCCCAAATCTGGATAAAAGAAACGATTTTTTATCAGAGAAAAACTTTTATTCTTTACATTTACAGTTACAGGCGCGTTTGAATGTTGCGATAAAATGAACATTTGACTGTTTTAAACTTCCGAGCCAGAAGAAGACATGGAGTCTACATGTAAAGAAAGGAGTCTTTTATACTTACTTCTGTTTGCAATATGCACAGCCAGCGTTTGCTTTTGTGCAAGAAGATCAAATGCTCGGAGATCTGGTGAGTTTTATACCTGACCTTGTTTTTTTACCACATTTGACAATAATAATAATAACAATAATGACTTTATATTGAAACATTGTGGATGAGGGCGGCATTAGTGTGGGCTCATCTTTCTATTTGTTTGATTACACCAGCAGCATCATAAAGCCAGCTTTAAACTTTGTCACGTCACATTTGAATTATTACATGAAACATGATATTTTTAGCATTCATTCACTACAATCTAAGTGACCATTTGAAACTTTTAAAGCCCTTTAAATTCTGGTTTTATGGCAATAAAGGCTGGAAAACATGAACTTTGGTCGTTGGAAATCATCATATAATCTCCATTATATTTCTCAGACAGCATATAAATGATTATTCTACAATCACTTAGACTATAAAAAAGGTCCTCACCCCTCCTTCTCTCTCTGTAAGGTGCTTTTTAGTCACTGAGCAGCAGCACAAAACTGCATTTTAACCTTTGAGCTACAAATTGTTCATAATAACTGTAATTTTAGCACTTTAAAATCCTGATAAGTTTGAGGCAGGACTTTCATGTCTAAGAGGAAAAGGACATAACTTGGTGAAAATGGTGTTTTCTTTCTCAAACCATTGTTTGTGTTGATAAAAACTGTCCACAGGATTTATGAATTTCACACATTTGACAAAAGAAATAAAGTCAGAAGAGGAAATATTCATCTTCAGACCAACAGCACACTCATCAGCAAACTTGCCAAAGTGGGCAGAAAATCCCTGGATGTTGATTTCGTCATCTCCACAGTGTCTCTACCTTTCTTTGATATTCTGTCACCCTGAACACTTTTTTCATCCCAGTTTCTTCCCCTTTCCTCCTCTTTCCCATCACTTCCTTTTTCTTTTGCTGTCAGTCTCTCTGACTGTCTGTCGTATTTCTCCCTCACTCTTTCGGACCCACAGGCTATAGCAGGCTGACTATTACATCTGTCTGTCAGCACAGAAAAACTCACCACAGTTGGGACTGCCATACAGAGGACGGCTATAGTTCTGTCTTCATGACTTCCAGTGACATTTGTACTTGTTGTTTTTTTTTCCATTCTGAGGGGTTGGGGGGGGATGTCAACAGGGCTTGATGTCCAGATGAATCACATCAGCCTTAACACAACAAAGCTGGTAGTACAGGAAAGAGTTAAGACTGAATGACGTCTCTCCCCAAGGTGGTCTTACTTTTTCAGCATTTTGACAGCTTTCTCTCCAGTTAGAGTAAGCTGTTGAATTATTTATAGAACCATTCTTTATTTCTTACACTTACTGTAATGTAGACCTATTGACTTGTTACGGAAATTGTGCCTTCTAATATGTCACTCAGTACAGACAATATTGTTTGGTGAAAGACAATGAAAATATAACAAATATAAGAAACAGGAGATGACATTTCACAGTTTATCCCTTCATATTCAGTGTCTTATATCACTCCCTAAGCCATGCTGAAGGGCAGCACAGCAGCATGTGTCTCAGTGGTCATCCACTTTGGGATGACTCAGACCTGGAAAGAGCAGCGCTTCTACACGACTGACTCTGAAAGTGGAGATATCGAATCAGAGGAGCAGGTGGTTTGCTCTGAAAGAGGACGGTTTGATTATTGTTGATCAAGTGAGAGCAAGAAATACGAGAGCGCCTTTTTGAATTTTTGGCCAGAGTGGTATAAAAGTGTCTGAAAATGGAACAAATATGATTCAAAAAGTATTTTTTTATAAAATGGTCACTATATCCTGACAGTAGTGCATGAGACAGGTAATCTGCAAAAAAATCATGTGCCTCTGTGTCCTCCGGTGCTCCTAAGAGCTGATCTGGAGACTGCTGGCCAACTGTTGTCTATGAATCACTTGCAAACTCCAATCAAACGGTCAAACTAGGCAGCGCTGATCAAATATGAATCAATATTCTGTTACTGTAATGCCTATTTCTCACCTCAAATGTTTTCAGAAACATCTTGTAGTGGACTGTTTAACTGTAAAATGAGAAAGTTTGTGACCCGGCAGCCATGTTGATACCACTTGAGCACCTACCAGCCGAAGCACAGCCAGGAATGCTCAATAGGAACACTCTCTAAAAATGACCTGCGATTGGTCAAAGTCTCCCATCACGGAATAGATTTTTTAAAGCCTGAAAACAGAACCATGAGGAGGTGCAGAAGTCTAGTTTTTTTTACTTTAACTCTCAGAACACTTGAACTACAATATGCTGAAAGGTTATTATGGAATGATGCCAAAAACATTCTGCCTACTGCAGGTTTAATGCCTGAAATATCTTGAAAGATCTTATCAACACCGCATAACACATGAAAAAAGACTCCAAATTTACATGTTTCAAACTGACAAACGCTCTGGGAATAAAAACGGACTGGATATTAGCTTTGTACATATACATCAGTCTACATGGCAACCAAAATTAATAAGATATTGCTGTAGAGAGTTGTCCAAAACATGTTTGAGGCATTACATACATTACATTACAATACATAGTTTGTCCACCTGAAAGGACAGACTGACTGAGCTGATCTTGGTGGCAAAATCAGCCAATATGTAATTAATGGATTTTTAAAAATCTCAAATATTGAAATATCGATATCGGTATTAGCCTAAAAAATCTAGTATTAGTTGAGCTATTATTTGGACGATATTTCAAACTTGTATTATACCACGGCCCTGTAGTGGTTGTGTCTAGAAGGTAACCTATAAATTGCGAATTCTAGCAAAAACTCAAGACTCGCTGCCCAACGACCTATTGTAACCATTACCATTCAAGGTCAATGCCTAACCTTAATTATCTCTTGAGTTTCCCAACTTGTGGGTTATCTAACATGACCTCCTGTAGTCCGTCCTCATGTGTCAATACTTCCTGTCTTTATGTGTTTTCCCGCCAATTTTGATGTCTGCCCCGCCCTGATTAGTTTCACCCGTCCCTCGTCAGCTCTCAGCAGACCTCCTGCTCACCTGTTCTCTCCATTAGTCAGTCACCAGTTAAACCAGCCCAGTTCCTTTGTTCCTTGTTAGTTCCTGCTACCTGTTTACCTGTTAGCTGCCAGCCAATGGACTCACTGCCTGTAAGCCTTCATTCTTAATAACTCATTGAACTCCACCAATCTGCTTGTCCTCCTCTGTGTTTGGGTCCTTCCCCTGCTTCCTGCCTGCTTTCCTAACTGTGACAGATTTAGAGTCATGAGTCATTTCAAAGGAGACATCACAGAACTGTGAAGTGGGCGATCATGGCATTTTGCTAATTGTGTTGGCCTATGTGTGTTCTTTGATATGTTCTGCAGGAGATGCAGCAGCTGTTGCTTAACTCTTAAGATCGCATGAAAGTGTGCCGTTCCCTGACATTGGGGCCTCCTGTGGCCTTTTTTTGACCAGTTGTCCCAAACGTACATAACAGAAGTTTGCAACTGGTCTGACCTGGGAAATCTGGCTTCACCTGTCTCATGTAGCCTATGTATGAAGTGGGCAATGCCCCAAATGGAATTAACCAGTCAAGTGGAATTTCAAGGTCTTAACGTACAAGTGGAAGACGCTTAGCCACAGTAGCAATGGCAGCTGATGTTGCAACTGTATCCAGTAAAAAAAGGTTGAGCTGTTGATGTACTGATGGGTCTTTTTTCTGACCCTCACTCATGGTCACAAGCTCATGATGGTGAGTATCGCTGAGACACCATAGACTGTATATAAGACGTGGACATAGTCACCGTGACATCACCCATTGGTTTGTCGACTGCCGTTTTGAAGCCTCCAGTTCCGCATTTTGGCTGCTGACATCTTGGTTTTTGTCTGTCGCCATCTTGTTTTTTTGCAACCAGAAGTGACACGAGAGAGGGTGGAGCTAAGTACAACCAAACGCTAAATAAGACATTTTTAGGCGACCACAAAGGTTACAATTAACTTTCATGAACTGAAAACACACTGTGAAAGGGTTAAAGTTGTAAGACGAAAACATGGACAACTCTTAGACCTGTCAATCACAACGCCCTGAAGCATCCCCTGCTTTATGGTCTATTAGACTCTAAATGGGACCATAATTTACTAAATGAACATCATGCTGTATTGAAGAAGACTTGAGACTAGCGCCTGCAACCATAAACTCAGGTTTACTAGGTTTACTGAGGCAATAAATCAAGTGAGAAGTAGGGTCATTTTCTCACAGACTTCAATACAATCAGACTTCTTTTTGCAACCAGAGGAATCGCCCCCTGCTGGTTGTTGGAAAGAATACAAGTTTAAGGCACTTCCTCATTGGCTTCACTTCTCAGACCTAGAGATAGCCCACTGAGAGACACCAGTTTTGGATGCACTCAATACTTCTGAATGGCAATTCACCAATTGATCTGGAAGGTTGTTATCACAATATCTTAACATCACACTTACAGACAAATCCTTCTCTTTCCAGTTTTTAAAAGAAATCGTAATTTCGTCTGCCTGAGGAGACACAGGATCAATACAGAATCCAGTCTTACCTGCCATAAAAAATCCACCAGTTTCAGGGCTTTATGTCAAGATTTTCAGGTTTCGTATTTTCACTCTCGTCCCTCTCTGAGTATTACATTTTTTACCCAGACCTATCTTATACATGAAACACCACTGTATGTTGATGGACATAAAAAATATGATTTAAGAAGTCCCCTCTCTATCTGCTCTAATTCTGAGAGTTCAGCTCGCCTGTACCTTCGCCCAGCCGCACCCCTGGGGAGATATGGATGATCGGAGAATTCAGCTGACATATTGAATTACCCACTTGGATGGAGGAGAAGGGTTCAAAATAAGCAGAAGAGATGTCGAGAGGATTCAGGACAGGAGAGAGGTCGGCATAGGATGTAGAAGAAGGGAGTCACAAAGAATAAAGAGATTAAAAAGGAAAGTGGAAAAGAGCAGCGTTGTAGCTACATGAGATTTCAATTTACAGAGGTCGGCCCTGCTATATTAACCTTTTGTTTAATCCCCATGTTGATGTATACCAGAGAATTCTGTCCTTTGCCACTCAGACCAGATCAGGCCATATGAGAATCTATTCTTAAATCACACATAAATAAAGTCTTAAATAAAATACATTTATAATACATATTGTTATGCAGCATTAAGGAGCTTCTTCATGGTCTTGAGGTAGCAATCCTCTACCCTGTGCAAACGTTATGACATAAAGTGCATGACTATTGGGCTATAAGGGTCCTTGTGTGCTCATTTTTACTCCAGTAAAGCCAGGTCATGAATATACAGCAGCGGTATTGATGATCTTTACCTCCAGAGCTCTCTCTTTCTTCTATAAGAGGCTTTTCAGGCCGCAGTTGGACACTGGAGGTGCAATCACAATCTCTTGAAGTGTCACAGAAGCACCCAGGATTTAATAACTCAGAGCATGAAAATAATGACATTTGAAGTCAGTCAGTTGATATTAGAGGCCAGCTCATCTTGCTACAGGTTATGCTATTTTAAATGGTGGTTAAATGGTCCCTTTTCACCCTTCAAAGAGACTCTAAGGTGAAGGTTAAGTTCTGTTCATATTATCATTGGCTATTTGGAAAGATATTGCAAACACACTTGCTTTTGTTCAAACCTCATGGAACTATTGACAAAGCATTTATATATAATCAGCAGGCAATTTTCCTCCTTGCTTATTCTGAAAACAACTCAAATTAGTTTTCAATATTTCATATAAAAAATCTTCACAAGAATGAAGTTGTAGGATTGAAGTTGTAAAGGTGTGTTCCAAAAGTAGTTTACCTTCACCTCCATTAAAAATAGAGAATAAAAAAAAAAACACTGCTCACCTGGTATCAAACTTAGCTGAGGTGTTGGAGCTATAAACTATCAAACCTAATGAAAAAGCATCTGCACACTCAAATCAGTGCAAAAATATCACTTCATTAGTCTTAATGCAGAGCATTGTGTCAATCAGTTGAACTTGTCTTGCTAAACAATGCAACACTTCCACTCCAGGAGTATTGGAACCACTGGGTCATGAGGAAGAGGATTTCAATATGAGTGTTTTGCTATGAATTAACAATAATACATGCACTATGTTTGATGATGTTTCCATAGCATTTATCTCTATTGTTGCATATTCAATCTTGTTTTATATGTTGTGAGTGTTGTATAGTCAATGTGCTTCTCGTTTATTGACTGTTGAATAATCAAAAAATGACGTCCCAATGTCTTTTCCTAACCACTTTCAAAATAGAATCACACCTCCGAAGAAGGATGTTTCAATTTACCCATAATGTACAATTAAACAGTGACGGTGGATGTTATTGATGGCCGAAGGGTAAGTCGCTTTAAATGGGGAAATGGGACGGCACTATCTCCTTTCCTTTCGTAAGTGTATCCTATGCTGAAGGAGATAATAAAGGAAGCATTGAAGCACCTTTCCTTAGCATTTAGAGAATTCAGGCAGCTCTCATCATGGCTGCTACTTAGATACATCTGGGTCATTTTACTTTGTTTGGAACCTTCTGAAGCAAAAAAGACTATTCGACCACAGCCACTGTGTCTTTATCTTGTAGTCCATCATACTCAGGACTACAATTCTCTTGATGTTTAGCCACACAAGTTCAACTGATTAACACAATTGCATCTTTATTTAAGTTAATAAGTGATGTTCCTTGAACCACTTGTGCTGCCACATTCACTTGCTACCTGTTCTCCATTGACACTTTTTTTTTTGCCGGCCGTCGGTGTTCGAATCCGCTGCACAAGGCACCCTTTTGCGGCGATAGGAGATGCACCGGGCTGTCCATTAACTACAATGTAAACCCATCCATAGCAGCAGTAAAGACTCTGGGAAAGTGCTGTGGTGATGTTTTATAAAGAGCGAAAGAGACACACCCGGCGGGAGGGAGGGAGGTGGATGGGTCCAACAGGAGGCCGCTGTTTGTATCCGGTGTGTTACGTTTCACGTCTCATTTTCACTGTGCAAATGTAGTCATTTTAAGCTCATTTATGTAGTTTTTTTCCTGAACCTAACTAAGTGGTTTTGTTGACCAAACCTAAGCAAGTGATTCTGTTTAATTCACAACATTAAGCATGTGATTTCTGCGACCAAAAAGTGACTCCAAGGGGTCTGACAAAACATATTATGTATATGACGAGTTGGGATGAGAGCGTGTTGGACATTGTTGCTCAGTTTTGGGTTCCATCACCACCTACGGGAAATATCTGACTTCACTGTGCTCACCAGCTATAGTCGCTAACTTTGACAGTCTGCTGTTTTGTGCTAAGAAATGAGAGTGGTGAGAGTGAACAAAAGTTGCGGGCCAGAAAACTGAAACAGAGCTAAAAGACGCTAAAACACCGTAGAGTAGGGTGGTAGTTCTCTGTGGGTTCGTTGTCATCACGAGCCAGACTTTTCACTTTTGAGCCACTGTTAGAATTAGAACAGCTTTATTCAGTTAAATTAGGCTTACATGTTATGCTGATCTAAAGATTGTAAGATGCTGAGGTGCTAAAGAATCTCTATATTGTACATATTGGTTCCAAGCTGCCATGTCTCTGGTTCAATAATCCATCACAGCTAATAATTCAAACAGTTTATAGCTGCCTATAGTCACAGTCTCCCGGTGTTTTCTGTTCCCCTCACTGATTATGTCTCTCTGTGTGTGTTTCTATAAACCAGATCGTCTGAGTCCTCCATTAGACATCCAACTGGAGACAGTCAACTGCACCGCCTTTAGTGTACGATGGAAGATGCCCCGGCGACATGTTAGCACCATCACTGGATACAAGGTAGTCACAGAATGTGACTTGTACATGAAATAATCACACAGATTTAGCAATAACGTGATGTATTTTCATTTCAATTTGTGATGAGTAAAATATTTGGGATACAAGCAGTTCTCAGTCACCAAACAGGATCTTTTCATGACATACAATATGAAGCTCATGGGTCTTCTTATATTTTCCATTTCTTCCATTATGTTACATATTGTTCATGATAATCTTATGGTGAGATGCTCCATACAGTTTATATCAGGCTTTGCCAGCAGCTGTCTCTGTGTGATGCTTTCTTGCTCGGTACCACCCACAAATATAATGTAAATCTGAGGCAACACCAGCCATATGGACACAGAAAAACAGTTCAAAACCAAGAGAAAAAGAAAACATTCGGCTTTACAAACAGCAGGCTAAAAAAAACGCCCCTACATTTTCCTTTTCCAAAATGCATAAAAAGGTTTTCAACCCGGTGAACATAGAAAAACTACTTCTCAGATTTGTCGTAAATCATATTTCCTCTCTTTTTTTTCTGTACAACTGTCCTCTGCAAGCTGTTGATGTGGTTAGCCTCCACCTTTTTTTTGCTTTTAAAGTGGCTGTCAAATCCACTGTCCAGCAAGATGGCCTTGAGGCTAGATTGATATTTCAAAATTTCTGGTGTTGTGATGGAACACCTTCACTGCTGAATTTATGCTTTTTAAGGGGCAATATAGCTCTGAAGAATGTGGTCACAAATCTTTATATTAGTGTCTTGTCAATAGAGGAAAGGCACTCTAGATGTTGTGTACTTGTTATTGCATAAAGTGGACTGAACACTGAATGGAAAAAGCAGTCTTACTTTTCTTTTTTTACTCATAACATAACGTTTAAGTATTCATACTTTGTGTTTGTCCTCTTGTATGTTTCATTTTTTAAAATATTTTTTTAATGAGATATAATGCCTTACGAGAACCAAGTTTCCTTCCTTCCTTCCTTCTTTCCTTCCTTCCTCTCTTGTGTTTGTTTTGAGTCAACCAATATCAAAGTGTGGATCAGTATGAGTGTTTGTGTGCGCTCTGCTTTTGACCATATGTCTGCCCTAAGAGGATTAGTCAGCTTCCTAGCTTCCCCACGACTCACAGATAAACATGTGCGTTCATTTGGCCAATCACTTTGGAAGTTCACAAGTAATCTTGCTTCCTCGTAGTATTTCCTCCCAATTACAGTATGCTGTGTTTACATCATCACAGACATGACCTGATAATAGAAGAGCTGAAAGGTTAAAAAAGATATGGTTCTTTAATCCACCACAGGAAACATGAGATTTATGCATGCCTGCCCAAACCAACACTGTCAAAATAGGTTTGATTTTTAATGAAACACCAAGAATCTGAGGCTTTTTATGGGAAATATTTGTTTGTATGTGTCTTTCTCTTTGACTGTGTGTGTGTGTGTGTGTGTGTGTGTGTGTGTGTGTGTGTGTGTGTGTTTCAGGTCTTCTACACAGAGATGAGGAATGGCCTTCCAATGGGTACAGCGTCTTTAATGGAGGTTCCTCTCAGCTTGGACATGCTGACCACTGTGAGTACTCTGACTTTCAACTGGGCTGTTTCATGTTAGAAATCAGTGGTGAATAATCACCACCCAACTTTGATCTGTCTCTAACTTCCAATGTTGACAATGTGCGAAATCTCACCTGTGATAGTCAACAAAATCTTTGCAGTGCTGCTTTATCAGAAACAAAAAAATGCCTTAAAAGCATTAACCTGAAAAAAAGAAAACAAAAGCAAACATCAACAAAATATTAAGATATGGCTGGCAATATTCTACATTTTTCATTGTCAACAAATCTCATCAAAAGACCAAAACTAACTACGGGTTATGTGTGAAAGCAACCTTAGCGAGAATGAGAAAAGAGAAATGCACCGATGCATCATGAAGGCACGGGGGGTGAAGTTTGACCCTGAAGTAACCATGCTTTTAAAAGCTTTTAGAAAGTACCCTTAAATAAAGAGGGAAAAAACATGTCTGTGATCTTCTGACATCTGATCTCATCAGCTTGAACACACCTTGGAAATCATCAGAGTCATGAAATCAGTTTTCTGCAACATTTAGGAATATTAAGCGCCTATTTGGCGGCCAATTTGAAATATGGCTGCCACGGCCATCAGGGGCCAAATTTGCAGCGCCCCGATATCATTTCATAACATATAAACCTTCTGTGCCAAATGTGTTGCTTTTATCGCAAAATGCATAATTGTATGAATATTTCAGTTTAGCTGCCCTACTAAACAGTGAATTGATCCTATCAAGGATTGTCTGTGTATAGCCAAAGCCTGATGCATTGTATTCCTTTGTTCCATTGTTGTCCAAAAACTATTACACACATCAATGAGTCACACAGCTGCACTGAGTAACATGTTGCTTCATTATGGTGAACATGGGCACTGTAGGCTCTTTAAAGTTGATCCCACATGCAGCGTCCTGCTGATTTAATACTAGAGCACCAAATGTGTATTAATCCGCTCCTAAAAATAGTCCTGTACAAATGCACTATTTATCTCTGTTTTAATAATGTATGTTAAAAACTACAGTGCCCGGTTGTTTTAGGAAATTATTTATGGTGCCTTCAAATGGTGTCTTGTTTACCGTGTTCACGAGAAGAGTCCATATGAACGCCCCCCTCTTGTGACATTCACAACCTCGTATGTGGAAAGTTTCTGAAAGCTCAGAGTTCACAAGTTGTGACGTGTCTGTTGATGTTGTCAGAAATGGTAGAGGCCATGGAAGTTAATTTTTCAGTGCATAATAAGTGAATATATTGTAATTTTAGTCGTATATTGTTTTTTTTTCGTAATTTTATAATGGAGGAAAATGTTGATATTCCCAACGGCCTCATCTTTTTCCTCTGTCATTAAGCCTTTGCATTTCCTGCATTATGTTACCCGCTTGCTAGCTTGCTAAATTGTTAGCCTCTGTGGCTTCTTTCGCAGAGTGCAAAAATTGTGACTTCTGTTGCTCCTAAAATAGTGTTATTATTGTAAGGATGGCCTCTGAGCGAGGTGAGCGGCGTTACCACGGATTTGCACTTGGGAGCTCACGTTACCACAGTCTTGAAAAGGTAGGAGTGAGCGGAGGGATTCTTATTTGGTTGCAATCTGCAACCACACCACTAGATACTGCCACATCCTACACACTGTCCCTTTAAGATTTATATCTTGAACAAATGGACTCGATGGAGACTGTTTGTTGCGTTTGATCTTTTCATGGGATTTGTAGACAATAAGAAACATATAATATCTGGAACCTTTAATATTTGGTGTCAATGACCATTAAATCCACCATCATCACATCTCACAAGATTTTAGAAAATCCTTTCTTACTTTCTATAAAAATGTAAAACTATATTAACTAACAGTATGCTGACTGTTAGTATATTTTGGATCTGCACTTAAAGTTATGATATGTGTGCTGTGATACAGTCAAACATTTATGGATAACTCTGCTCTTATTTTCTCAAAAGGGGCAATTTGACGGACAAGCAAGCTTTGTGAGTATCATGTCACTGCTTTCGTAGCACTCTTGACATTTATAGTTCTTTACTTTCCACTCAGAAATAATCCCTAATCAGTAATTTAGTCTTCTTCCGCCATCTTTCCTTCTTTTTCTTATTGCCTCCTGTCTTTTTTCTCCATTTTCTCTCCCTCTAACCATCCTTGCTGACATGCTCTTGCTTATTTTTCCATATCTGTCTGTATCTCTTCTAGGATGTGGACATCGGTAACCTTAAGGTGAACACTAAGTACAGAGTGACTGTTGGAGCGTATGGCTGGGCAGGGGAGGGCAGACCCAGCATGCCCAGAGACATCGGCACTGCTTCACATGGTAAGAATATGTGAGTAGTAGGAACACATTTTACAGCTGATGCTTTGATTTCTACCGTGGTATTGTTAATATCTTCCACTGAATTTAATTTCTCACTGTGCCATTAGACATGTGCATGCCCCCGTCGCCCCCCACTCAGCCTGTTGTCATGGCTGTATCTGACACGGAGCTGGCGTTGTCATGGCAGCAAGGAGAGAGCGAGGGAAGCGCACCTGTCCTTCACTTCCTGGTGGCTTACATCAGGTCAGTCCCAAGAAAACGTTTAATTAAGCTTCACGTTTATGAAACGGGCCTTTTGCGACCTCACAGCTGCTGATACTCAGACACACATTTCCAGGTATATACATTTGCACACAGGACACATACATATGAACACCATCAACCCATACAGACTCTAACACTGAAGAGCAGCCTGAAGTGGCCATGTCATAGAGGGAAGAACAGGCCTGAGTGAAAAGCCTTGTTTCATCACTGGCTGTAAGAGGAAAGGGAAAAGGCTGACTGGTTTTATCTTCCTGTTCATTCTCTTAATTAATAAGCCGTCTGTCTTGGACAAGGAGGACAATTCAGACAGCTTTTTCCCAGAACACTGCTCCCACGTATCTTTTATAACCACACAGACCACTTGATGGGTCAATTATTCTACGTTTGTTGTGGGGCCAAGCATTGATGAAGCACAAATTATAGTCAACATGCCAAGTTTTCTAAAGATAACACTTTGAAAAAACAAAAGCAAGCAGTTTGAGTTTCACATGGCACGTGTTTTATATTATGGTGGCAGACTCCAGTAAATTAATCCTGTAAAAATAAACAAATAAATGAATAAATCCAGAGGCCTGTACTACAAAGCGAGTTCAACATACCGAGGGTACCTTCTTGTTATCTGGCTCAGCTAACCCTAACAACCGCGATCCCGCGGTCCTATGGCGGTGGTTATCAACTCGGTAAATCAACCCAGGGTTTCTCAATCTGGCTACATTCATATAAAGGGGTGGTGTTCGCAGCATATGACCAATCACAAACATGGACAAGTCTCCTGTCAGCAAAGCGGCACATTTTACAAACAAAATGAAAACTATAGCCTAATATTTGACAAATACAAAGAAGTTAAACATATAATCCAGACTCAAAGTAACACTGTTTAAGCATCCAAATGCAGGAAGTACAGCAGGCAAAAGAACATTAATATATTAATTAATATGTTGCATGTGGAAAAGTATTGATAACTAGAAGATAGAAGGCTACTTTTTGTGGCCTGTATGACACTTTTCGCTACCCTTCTTTCAGCTGCGTCCCTGATGCTGACGGTGTGAAACAGACTTGTCTGTTTTCACACAGTCTGCGATTTTTTTTTCTTTCTGCATTTGGCAGTTTGAACAGCGTTGCTTTTAGCCTCTATTATGACTTTAACTTCTTCGTATTTGTGTAATATTGTTTTAGGATCCACACACTGGGCTTTAATTGGTCAGTAGGAGGCGGTGCTTTTATACGAGTTGAACTCTTATCTCGAACATAACCTGCCCCCGGAGCAGGTTAGGTGTGCAGCATCAGTTACCATGGCGATCCACCCCGGTAACAAGTGAATCACTGTTGTGGGACTGAAAACCCACGGTTAACCCTGAAGGTTACCTCGCTAACCCCAAATTCTGCTTCGACAACAACAAAGGGAATACATGTCATATATCGTGGGTCCTACTGCAGGATCACACCGTCAGAGAGGAGACTGAAATCTATTTAGACCTATCTTCCGCTTTAATGTAATCCCAGAACCGGTCCCAGGGAGAAACCCTTTTATCCTGATCCCCACTTACTGTACTGAGCATACATTTGTTTCCACCGTTACACTAACCCACTCTTTCAGTTCTGGGGCTTTTATTCATTTCCAGTGTCTTAAAATAACTCAACAGACTGTTTCTAAACCAACAACGATAACAGAAAATGCACACATGGTTTGGTATTTCAGACCGGTGCCCCATTAAACATGACTTTGGATTTAATGGATTTCTGAACCAAACCAACTACTTCAAATTTCTAATACAAACCTGTTGCTTTTATATTTTGGTTTGGGTATGGATCTAACAAACTGGATACAACTTGATCACTTGTGAGCTTTCGAGGTGCCAGTAGGCGTGTTTTTGAACCTGTGGAATGAGCCAGGCTCGCTGTTTGATGAGCAGATACGAGAGTGGTATCGATCTTCTCATCTAACTCTCAGCAAGAAAGAAAATTGTAAAAGTGTATTTTCCAAAATGTTGAACTATTTTGTTTCAGTTCGAACATGTACATCATAATGTATAAACATAATGAATAGAACTGGGACAAGTAGACGCAGAATATAAATTTGACTTCTCAACCATCAAAACCATTATAAAGGAAGTTTAAAGGGAATACTGGAATTCAACCAGAGGAAGCATTTACACCATAAAAACAGGATTTTATACTGTTCTTTCCAAACATGTATTTGTGTGCATTAATGAGTGTATAAAGCTGCACAGTCGGCCTTGGCCTTTGCTGGTCTGCTTAATCTAAACATTTGTGTTTTGACATGAGGATCTAACCCGATATGATGCCAAATCCTGTAATAGACTCGCCTCTTCCTTCCGAAGGACAGGCGGGTCTATTACACGCTTTGCCATGAGGCTGAAGGATCAGTTGGGACACGAGAAACAAGGAATTTCATTGTCTGTCTAGGATTGTCCAGCTTCACATGCACATAAACAGTAAATGCACGCATACACATACACACACACACACACACCACACATATAAAGGACCTCTCATGTCTAGACGAGTCCTCAGGCTACAATGTCAAGGAGGTCCAAATTCATTTGCCCGGAGTCTTCTGATGATTTGCCAGACACAAATAAAAAATGGCAGATAGAATTTTAAAATGCCCCCATAAGAATTGTTTAAACGAAAAAAGTTGTAACAGATATAAAAGGAAACGGAACAATAGTGTTGCCCTTCGTGGTGCAGAGTTAACACCCTGACACTGAGCAAAGAGAGGGAGACAAAGAGAAAGAGACGGAGGCAGAGAAACTGTCTCTTACTGTGACAGAGCAGACATGAAGCAGTGTCTGTTTTTGCATGCAGGGGCATTTTCCACACAAAAGGGCCATCTCAGAGGCAAATACTTCTCCTCTTACATCAAAAGAGGCCTTGCTGAAGAGAGACATTGATTGGTGGTGAAGATGACTCCATTCAGCAGATAGCTGTGGCTCCAGGCGAACAGATTCAGCACACAAATATGGAAGCTGGAGATGATAGCCAGAAAAAATAAAGTTCATGAGTTCATTATTTTGTTTTTTGTTCAACTTTTCAAAACAGCAGTCTGATTAAAGCAGAAAACAACGCAAAGGGCCTCAAATATAGTTATTAAAAAAACATCTAAATCAATCGCTCGTTTTGTTTTGTTCTGTATTTTTGTGACTTTGAGTTATTCGGAGCTCTGTAGTAATAATTGTACTCTTTGCAATCGCTTGTAGACATGTTCAGGAACATACAACGGCAGCAGGAACACAATCGAGAGAAAGATCACATCTGAATTTTTAAACATCCCTCACAAAAACATATCATCATCATCATCCCCAAAGCAATTTCTTTGAAAATATTTTGAGAAGGATTTTTTGGGGAGATTTATCAAGTATTTAATACTCTTATCAACATAGGAGTGAGCAAATATGCTGCTTTATACAAATGTATGCATATATTTATTATTGGAAATCAATTAACAACACAAAATAATGACAAATATTGTCCAGAAACCCTCACAGGTACTGTATTTAGCATAAGAAAATATGCTCAAATCATAACATGGCAAACTGCAGCCCAACAGGCAACAACAGCTGTCAGTGTGTCAGTGTGCTGACTTAACTATAACTTGCCCCAAACTGCATGTGATTATCATAAAGTGGGCATGTCTTTAAAGGGGAGACTCGTGCGTACCCATAGAACCCATTTTCATTCACATATCATGAGGTCAGAGGTCATGGGATCCCTTTGAAAATGGCCATGCCAGTTTTTCATCACCAAAATTTAGCGCAAGTTTGGAGCGTTGAATAAATTAGTGGTGTTAAAACGAATTTGCGTAAACTCATTATTATCGCGTTAACTTTGACAGCTGTAAAATAAATAAAAAAATTTAAAAAATCCCTTAAAGACCACTCATGTTTTTGTGCGATGTTATTATCAGAAAACTAAAGCTAAATAATATATTTTGTCTGTCTTGTCGTTCAAAGGCCAGAAATGGACACGGAGTGGACGTATATCCGTGAGCCCATTGAGACCAACTCCATGGTTTTGAAGGGGTTATTGCCGGAAACAGAGTACCAGTTTATCGTCAGGGCGGCCAACGTGCACGGAGTCAGCCCACCCAGCCACATCAACAACCCCGTGCGCACTCTCGGTAAGGCTGAATGTCGATCTCTGAGCCAACGTGCCGTGATGTGACAACCAGGAACGCTCAGTCTCAGCTCCCCCGTTAGTCTGGTTTCAACCACATTTCAAAACAAAGTCAGTTTCAGTTTGGTTTCAACAATACACCCACACAGAATTAAACAGACTATGCTTATCTTCTGACATCACCGAAGTTATCCTCACAATATAACATTCATCATGTTCAACCACACTGTATACATCCCAACGTTACTGTGGAGACAGTCACATTTTTCTCCCAGCATTGTGAAGCAATGATACTATTTCAAATTCTTTCAATTACAGTAGAGACACCGTTTATAGAGGGCAACAACAAGTAAAGATGACCATTACAACTTCATTCTGTACTGCATCCTTTCCTCTCCTACCAGATCTTGGTCTTTGAGAGGCTCCTTGAATCATCATTATGGAATAAACTAAATGTATTCTATTGATTGTGACACAGAAACACAAACATAGTTTGCCTCTGTGAGCTTGAATGTAGGACAGCACCTGGCAGTGTGTCAGTGGGAGCCTTGATGATGGACATGTAGAGCAACAGATTAATTTACTGTATTATTTTTGATGTAGTCGCCTGCTGCTGGTGGTGGAGGGGGAGGGGGATGGTCAGGACTGATTGATATTAAAACACACACACATTCACACAGGTGTACTACACATACACACATACATGCGTATGTAATAGCAATGTCTTAATGGATCGAGGACATTCAAACAATTCACCTATGTGCATTAATGTTATACTCGTGTGTGAGTGGATGCATAAAAGGCTTTAGGAGTACGTCTATACATGACTATTAAAATCAAACAGACACAATCACATTATCCCGACTTTTATTCTGTGACCTACAGGCCACACTGCTGACTCTAGAGAGCCATGTTGGCAGACGGCTTCTGCTTCACACGCTATGTTAGCTGTCAAACTGTTGTAAACTGCTCTGATTGAATTAAGTGCTTTAAGTCCTGCAGGACTGCTCGGAGACAGAGAGACAGAGCTTTAGAAAGACGGACAGGAAGAGAGGTAATGTTAGAAAGACCTTGCTGAGAATGATGTCAATGAAAGTTACATGAAACAAGATCAAATGAGCCAGTTGGACAGACACAGACAGACAGACAGACAGACAGACAGACAGACAGACAGACAGAGACGAAGAAATAGAGAAGCGTGGTTTCTTAGCAGGGGGATAAAAGCGGGTTACGTTTCGAGTCTCATCAGACAGGATTAAGAACAGGGAAGCCAGACCCCTTCTCTGCCCATATACACCCCATACAAACGCACACAGACACACGCATGCATACACGCACACACACCACTGCTTGAGTGAACAGCAGGGGTGGGCTTGACTGACTGACATACTTTTCTTGTCGCTCTCTCTGTGTGTGTTCTGTGTGTGTGTGTGTAGCGGTTGGTTGGACACAGGGTGGTATGGACGGAGGGGGGATTGTTACACAACAGAAGATTAGTTTGCTGAGGGCTTTTTTGGGCATCCCCCCCACCCCCCTTCCCTGTATGCCAGCCCTCAGTATTGAGGATTTAAGGTTATTAGGCTCTGCTAATCAGCACTTTAATTCTTGGCATCCATTTAGGATTAATAATCAAGTTTCAATGAGATATTTGATTTGTTTGCAATGTTGTATAAGTTGTCTAATATCAAACCACAACTACAAAACATATTTCAATTCCATAACATGCCTAACAGCATGGTACACTTGCAGTATTTGATAGTGTAGATTGGGTGGGGGGCGGAGGAGCAAAGAGACAAGAGGGAGGGGATGTTGTTATGTAAGCTACAGTAAGATTAAGCTTTGTCAAGGTAGAGTGGATGGCAGGGGAGGTGTCACATTAAATATGCTACGCTATCTTTTTCCATCTTTTTGTACTTTATTTTGTAGAAGTTTTTTGTATTTTTGTATTTTCTTTTTTGTGAGAGCATTTGATTTAGGGATATAAAGAGAATTTCAACTAATATACTGTAACAAAAAATCTTTACCAACTCTACCTTTAAGACTCATAATTCTTTATTTCTATACAGTTAAATGTATAACATACATAAGAGTCAAATGTAAATGTTACATATTATATTCTATCATCATCACACATTTATGCACGGTCTTAGTGGTCCTTCTGAATGTATGTTTGAATGTAGGAGGGAATGAAACCAGGCAAGTTGTATTCAACTAACTATTTATATTAGAAAAAAAAGCTACTAACTGATTAATTAAAGAGGTTTATTAGGAGGAATATTATTGCAGCTGCAGTTACAGTAGCTAACCAAAAAACTTGGCGTCATGCTACGCTCACAGTATTCACTGTCTGGCTTTGTCTTTGTACATTATGAGCTGCCGTTCGGTATCGAGGAGACGTGTTTGAGTACGTGGTGCAGCAGCCTGAGTACAGGCTAACAGGTAGAGCCAGAAGCTCTTACTACTATTGAATGTCATCAGTGAAATGTTGTCACATTCAGCCCATGATCATTCATCAAAACGGTCATAACCACTGAGGACTGAGGCGTCATTCTTCAGTCTCTTCATCTGTGCAACTTTCATATGAATTTGACGCCATTGTTGTTGGAGCCATTTTCATTGTTGTCATTTTCCTGTTATTTTATGGTAAAAAATATCCCACATGAGGTTATTGTTTTTCAAATAGAAATTAGGAACCTCTACATAAAGTCTAGTAGACCAGTGATTCTCAAAGGCCAGTAGTCAGTGGCTCTCTGTCAGGGGGTCCGCGGAAAAATATACCATGAATTATAAAATTGTGCTGTATCATTAAAAAGTGCATATCTTCAGATGGGGACCATTTACCAATAGAACAAGCATATTGTGTCCATTACTCCCACCCATATTAGCTTTTGGCCAATACAACTCTGATATGATTGTGACACACAGCAATGAGTTCATTTTTTTTTTTAAGTTGAAGCACTGACTGAAAGTCAGACTGTTTAGTTTAAATGTCTGGATTTATTAGGACTATGCCAGTCTTGCTACAGTTCATATTCTGAAAGCTTTTAAGATCAATTACTTGAAATGTGGTCTATAAATACTGTCAAGTCCAAATGCAATGTGAATAAAATCACGCTCTGTTTAAAAGGTATATCAATGGTGTTAACATTTAATAACGTTGCATATTTCCCCGCTGTGGGACTATTAATGGGTTATCTCATTTTATATCATCTGGCCCCAAAACTTTGAGAACCCCTGTAGTAGATAATTTGGCTGGTGATCCCATTGAGTTTGGTGCAGTAAACCACCTGTGTCAGAGGCCACTCTTCCTTTTGTACAAAAGCAGCCACTTACATGTTATACCATCAAAAATAAGAATGATTATATTGCTTTATAGATCGTTCTACTGTTTGTGTAGAATAAGATAGGAGCTTAAAAGTGTCCCCATTACAGATGTTTCAAGCAGCCAGTGTAAGCAGCTTCTTGGTCCACACATCATTGGAAATGTCATGCTATAAAGTACATTTGTATTTTGCAGAACATTTGCATCTGCTGACTTGTTTCATTATTCGTTTTTTAACCATTCAACCACTCCACGGCAATCATCATGTATCTTTTTTACAATTGAACCTTTAAAAGCATGTCATAAACATCTTTACTGACATTCTGAACAGGTGTGTCAGAAGTTGGCAGTGGTGATATCGGGAGTTACATCACAGATTCAAGGAGCAAAGATGAAGACGGCTTCGACATCGATGACTCTGATTATGACATCTTTATTGAAGAGGTGGGTTATTACACACCACAGCTGGACAGGAATACTTCAACATTTTAGGCGCATTTAATCTTGTAAATCATCTTCCTCTTCCTAGTTGAAGCCGTTCCCAGGTATAAATCAGGACAACAGGAAGTCCCAGCTCCGTTCACGCCCTGATCCGCCATCTGGTCGGAACGTTGTTTACCGCATGAACACCATCGCTCCTCCCAACGCTACTGATGCCCCTCCAGCTTCCTCCACCACCTCATCCATCTTCCCAGATTTCACAGATTTGATTTTCTCAACCACCTCAGAGCTCACCACAACTACTGCCTCACCCACCACTACCAGGTAAGATGTACTACTATTTACCTTCATATTTGGTTTACTGAAGGAATCTGTTTTAGATTGATAAGACGTCACTGCTGTTAATCAGCAACTAGGGGAGGTATGGCCTCTCTTTTAAAGGGACTCTATGTAAGAATCAGAAATTGCTTGTTAACACCGGCGGCCGCTAAGTCAACGACAGTCAGCGTCCTGTTAGTCCTGTTAGCGGACTCCATTTCTAACCGAACGTTAGCTATAATTGTACATTTGTTAGCCCTGCGGCAGAGCTGAAGAGAGAAAAAGCACTCACAAGCGTGCAGGATGTCACAACCCAGAAAGTCGCAAAAGGTCTCATTTTTTAGATTAGGTTACATCCTGTTCACACAATGGTAATAAAAACTGATTAAAAAACGTTTATACATGTAAAAACTCACGTACAGTCCCTTTAAAGTTGAACCTTTACAAAACCATGATTGTTATTGCGGTTCCTCTTGCTCTTCGATTCCTAGATTTCTTTCTCTACCGGCTTTCTCCTTTTTCCTTTCTCCTAAAAGCCACCTGCAATTTATTTTTCATGCTCTGCCACTTAATTTCTTGATAATAGATGGAGCCTGGAGCAGTGAAATGTCACATCAATTCAAGCTGTCATTGTGGTTGCGATGTACAGCATATCATTAACTGCAGCAAATAGGGCGGCCTTACTACCGCTGGACTGCGGTGAACATTTTGTCTTTTACTGTTTGATTCTTACCCTAAAATGCAGAAGGAAAAAAAGTAACACTTTTTATTAAACCTGAGGACAGAACTGATAATAAGCCTGCCACGATAATTAAGTTATCAACTTATCATACGATATATGGACAGAACCTCGACCATTTTTGCTGACCTTGATATTGCCTCTTTACATGCATGTCACCAACAGTTTAGCCACTATGATGCCAGAATAGACAGCAGCGTTTCCCCTACCATTATAAGACTTGGATATTGAGCAGACATTGCACATTTTTGTTAACAGAGCCTGAGGGTCCATTTTATTTATTGTTTTGTTTGTGTTGTTTATTTCTGTTTTATTTATTTAGGATATTGTAATATTTTTTTTCCCACATTTCAATTCCAATGTCTGAATATTCTTAAGAATTCAAAGTTCATTGCTCTTTGAAAGGGTGTACTTGCATTATTATGCATTATTTTATCATTATATCAGTGGCATAAAATGGTCTTAAAATGACAATAATATTGTTTATTGCAATTATTTCTGGGATAATATATCGTCTAACAAAATCGTTATTGTGACAGGACAGGCCTAACAGATACATTACAAAATTGCATTTGAAAGTTCAATGCAATTCAATTTATTTTAATATAGCGTCAAATCATAACAGACGTTATCTCAAGAACGACGCATTTCATATAGAGCAGGTCTTGACCGTACTCTGTTATGAGTCCCAACAAGAGATGAGCAAGCATTCTAAAAAGTGAAAGTGAAAAAAAATGAAAACAACAATTGAAACCTAGTTGTCAGCTAAACCACTGACTATGGACTCACTAAACATCTTCATCGTTCTTCCTCTTCTGATCCACATTAGCATCACATTGCCCACCACCACTACCACGCCAACCATGTCCCCCTGGAAAGGCGAGGTACCTCGTGTGTACGACCTGACCTGCGATGACACCGTGTGCCCCCCCGACAGCTTCTGTCTCAGCGACTACGACGGCGGAGGCTCACGCTGCCACTGTAACCTCGGACGCAGAGGGGACACTTGCTCTGAGGGTAAGCCACATGTAGTTAAAGTGTGGCGATGGGACAGTTCTTTTTAACGTTTGTTCCCTCCAAACATAAATTTACCATGATTTCTTTATCCCTTGTTCTTCTTCAGTGGTGTCGGTGAACTTTCCGAGGTTCTCTGGCTACTCTCACATGACCTTTGAACCCTTGAAGAACTCTTACCAGACTTTTCAGATCACTTTGGAGTTCAAGGTAAAAAGCACCATGTATTTTCTCCCCCCCCCCCACTGATTTTTATCTTTGAAAAGGGTGAAAAGAGCTTTGAACCAGTTTCTCTGTGGTACAGGCAGACTCTGACGAGGGCTTGTTGCTCTACTGTGGAGAGAACGAACAGGGCCGTGGAGACTTTACCTCTCTGACTCTGGTGCGAGGCAAGCTGCACTACAGGTGAAGAAAACAGTGACTCCCTTATGGGTTTAGATTCTCAAAGGTTTGGCTGGCGAATAAAAGCAGAAGCTACACTTCAAAATTATGTTAGCTGCCACATACGTACTAGTGGTCTAAAGAAACTAAATTGCAAAAGATGGATTTTTGAGAAAACAGTGTCATGAATGCTGAATAACAATTCTTCAAAACTGAGGAGAAACTGAGAGGAAAACTTATATGCTGCTTATAGAAACCAGTATAGGGGATGTAAACACAACATCTGATGACATCTATATTACTGTATTTCCATTTGATTAATGCTGTTTTAAATAGTGCCAGCACAATATCTTCAGTGAGGTGTTTGAACAAGCAGATAGAGAATAGATATGTGACATTATTTGTTTCTATATTTAAAGAGATATAAGGAGAAATTTCATTATACCATATTAATATAATTTGTGATTATTACAGCATTATTCTCATGTCAGCATTTGTAACAACTGGATATTTGTTTCTTCCTCAGGTTTAACTGTGGTACAGGAGCAGCTCAGATAGTCAGCGAGAGTCGTATTGTTGTCGGTCAGTGGCACACGGTCACCATCTTCAGAGACGGTATGAGCGGCTGGCTGCGTATGGACAATGACACGCCCATATCTGGACGCTCGCAGGTAACAATAACACATGCAGGTGATAAGATAAAGGCTCGTATATCACCCGATTCAACTGTTATCAGGCCATTAAATAGGCGTTATTGGTCGCTATAAGCACCATAGATGTGGGTCGGTAGGGGCCTACCAAGTTGTGAAAGTGAAACTTAAAAGCCACATGTTCTAACATGTTGTAAAACTGAATGTACGTTACGTTTTGAACACAAACAAAAAGGCTTCTTTAGGTTTAGGCAACAAAACTACAACTTCTTTAGGTTTAGGCAATGTGAACCCCACGACCTCTGCCCTATATGGAGTTTCACGCTGTCTACACTGTAGCGCCTGACTTCTGCTTCTGTCATAATTACCATGGTCGCTAGAGGTCGCTGTCGTGTTCTTTTATACCTTCTTTCGGTGATCTACCATGTGAATAGATGATAAAACCTACTATTGAGTGTAGTAGGCCCCTACTGACCCATATTTATGGTGCTTATAGCGACCGATAATGCCTATTTAATGGCCTGGTATTGCTTTTACATCATATTTTGGTTAGCATTAGCACACAGATGAGCTGTTTTGTGCAGAAATGTATCTTGTCAAAGTATAGTACATCTTTAAAAATGGAAAATCTTTTTGCAGTATAAACAATCATTTTGATATTGTGGTTTGGATGAAGACATTGCTGACAATATTGCCTTTCCTTCCATTCGGGTAGTGGACTTACCTTGAACTCAGTGTTGTTCTCTTCACTCTTTGCTCTATCAGGGCCAGTACACTAAGATCACATTCCGCTCCCCGCTCTATGTGGGTGGATCTCCGAGTGCTTATTGGCTGGTCAGGGCGACGGGAACAAATCGTGGCTTTCTCGGCTGCATTCAGAGTCTGACCATCAACAACAAGGTGACAGACATCAGACCCTGGCCTCTGGGCAAAGCTCTGAGTGGAGCTGATATAGGTGAGGAAGAATGCAGTCTGTGTGTGAGTTTGTGTAATGATTTTTTTTTTTGGCTGTTGCCAGCACTATATGATTCTTACCCATGTTACCTATAATGCACTGGATCTCCTCTCAAGTTTTGGTGCTTAGACAAGTAGTTTAAAGGAACAGTGTGTAACATTCAGGGGGATCTATGGAATATAATATTCATGACTATGTTTTCATTAGTGTATAATCACCTGAAACTAAGAATCATTGTGTGTTTGTTAACTTAGAATGAGCCCTTCATATCTATATAGGGAGTGGGTCCTCTTCACATGGTCCGCCATGTTGCTCCACCATCTTTCTACAGTAGCCCAGAATGGACAAACCAAACAATGGCTCTAGAGAGAGCCTTTCATGTTTTTACGTTACTTGAAGGCCACCGTAGTCCTTCGACACACTTGTGAAACTGCGGTAACGCGAGTCACAGAGTGCAAAACCGTGGTACCGCCAGCCGCCGTCTGACTTCTGTTGCTCCTAAAGTAGTGTTGTTATAGTAAGGATGGCCTCTGAGTGAGGCGAACAGGCGTTACCACGGTTTTTCACACCGTGGCTCATATTACCACAGTCTTGGGAAGGGAGGAGTGAGCGGAGGGGTACTCGGTTGGTTGCAATCTGCAACCACACCACTAGATGCTGCCAAATCCTACACACTGTACCTTTAAGAGCAGCTATGCCTCTTTAAAAAAAAAAGAAATTATTTTGGACTTGGTATATAAATAATTTAATAAAGTTAGAGCACTCTGTTTAAATTTAGATGGCAGTGTTTATTCTTTTGCTAAAATAGCAAAAGCTTTTGGATTTCATAATGTAGCATTTCTGTAATGCTGCAGAATGCACCAAGATTTAGTTTTTCAATTTATGCACCTAGGTATGGAGTAATGTCATATGGAAATAATGAACATGAAAATGACTTAAACTGATTATCCAGTTATCTATATAGATGCATATACTGAGTCTGCCTTAATTGCCTCATATCTCCTGTCCACCAGGTGAGTGCAGTGACAGCGTGTGTGACCTGGTCAGCTGTGCCAACGGTGGAGTCTGCTTTGCGAACCGTGCCGACGGCTACATTTGCCTGTGCCCGCTCGGCTTCAGGGGAGCACTTTGTGAAGAGAGTAAGTCGAATCCTATCTTCCTTTGTCTCACATCTACAAAAAGAACACACGCTTGTTTACTCTTGTGTAACGTGTACTTGTGTTTCGTACTACTGTGAACATAGAAAGTAAAACCGCTTTGTGGTTTCTTCTCACTTGATGGTCACCGATTGTCACACGAACCTTTTAAGGTAATTACTGACCAGTTGAGTGCAATACGAAGGAAAATTGGCGAAGATGAGGATTATTATGTCTTACATAGAGGCAGAGGGATTGATTGCATGTAAGACTTCACACAATATAACCTTCCACTTTCTCTTTCCTCCTCGAAATGTCCTTTCTCTCTATGTTCTCCTGTTCTCATCAACTTCCTCCTCTTCACTCTTAATCATCTTAATGCTCACGCCTCTTCTTCCCCTTTGGCACAAATCTTTCATTCCTGCTTTTTTCTTTTCATGTCTCCTCTCCCAACTCTCCAGCTTTCTCACTGTCCTCACCTCTCTTCAATGAGACAGTGTTTTCATACGCTGTCATCCCGTGGCCTCAGTCCTCTCAGAGTTATCTGTCCTTCATGGAGTTTGAGCTGACGTTTTGGCCGTTGATGCCCGACGGGACGCTGTTGTACAGCGATGACGCAGGCAGCGGAGACTTCCTGGCTATCAACCTGGTGGACGGATATGTAGAGTTCAGATTTGACTGTGGCTCTGGAGGAGCTACGATAAGGTATTAAAGTGATGTACTTGCATACTATTTTCTGTCTCCTTCACTTTCTCATCATATTTTCTAACCTATATTGTGTGTGACGATCTGTGCTACAGGAGTGAGGAGCAGATCAGTCTGGACACATGGCATGAGCTGAGGGTGTCTCGTACAGCAAAGAGTGGCATCCTTCAGGTGGACAGCCAAAGGCCAATGGAAGGAATTGCTGAGGTATTTTGTTTGTGTTGCCTAAAGCTGCAATATGTCATTCTTGACCACAAGAGGGCAGAAATTGTCCTCTATGTCAGTGGTTCTCAACCTGTTTCGTGTCGAGGACCCCTAAATTGATGCACATTAGGTCACAGATCCCTATTTAATAAGATTTTGCAACAGGGACCTCCATCTGAAAAGATTTTGATTGTTAGATATTGAGTTTTCAACTACAGTTAGGAAGTGAAACCTATGATCCGAATAGACACTCTTATGACTCTTACTCACATTGGTCTCACTTTTATAGTGAATTAAATAGTGAAAATAAACTATACCCCCTGGAACTCTCTTAAGGACCCCATGGGGGTCCCTGAACCCCTGGTTGAGAACCACTGCTCTAAGTTTTTTTTTGTTTTTTTTTTAAGTTTTTATTGTCACCTACAGATAACACAATGCATACACAAACAAACAAATGAACAACAAAAAAAATACAAGAATAAAAGGAAAAAGGTTTCATTGGATGTTTCATTAAACTTAAACTTATGTTAAACTCGCAATTTGATATTGCCTTGCTTATGCTTATTTACCACCATGTTATCACATAGAACAAATAATACAGATTTTACAGCAGGTTACGAAGATAAATCAAGGCAACATGTCAAATTTCAGCTTGATGAAATTATCTCCAGACAAAATTGACCTAAGTACCTAAGTATTTGATAAGGGAAACATGACGTTAATCTTGATAACTATATGCATAACTAGATTCATTTACGAAAAGCTGACATAATTAACTAACATTTTCTGTTTGATTTCCTCTTCAGGGCGCTTTCACTCAGATCAACTGCAGTTCACCTCTTTATATCGGCGGAGTACCAGAATACGATAAAGTCAAGAGGACATCAGGTGTGATAAAGCCCTTCACTGGAATTATTCAGAAGGTATTAACAGATGCACATCTGTAACACCTGTATTTCAAAATCTGTTTGGTTTTTATTTGGCGATTGGCAATCATTTTGACATTCATTTCAAATCCATCACACTGGTAATGAGTAAACAATAAAAAGTTAATATTCAAGACACAACACTTGTTTCTGTTGTAAGACAGATGATGCATATCATTATTACAGCAACAAAAATGTTTATCGTTGAATTTTTATACCATCTCTTGCGTCCTTTTCGTCTTCGTCTCTGTCTGTTTCCTTTCACCTCCCCAGCTGATACTCAATGACCGCACCATCCCGATAACAACTGGCTCCGCTGGTGGAGTTAACGTGGCAAATTCAGCTCACCCATGTGTGGAAAGTCCCTGTGCCAACGGAGGGACCTGCAGGCCGAAGTGGGACAGTTATGAGTGTGACTGCCCTCTGGGCTATGATGGGAGGCACTGCCAGAAAGGTCAGTTATCTTTTTACAGAACTGGCTCATGTTTTATCACAGTGACATAAGTTTGGGGTCTTTTTTAGTCAGTGAACATACTATAATACAGTGACTATACAGTTATGAAATGGGTGCAAGTTCAGTGTTAGGTTTGGTGGTTGCATTGTGATTAGAGAGCATCAGACATAAAAAGGTATCAGATGATACATATAACTGAAAGCAGATGATGATAGCAAACTGAGGCTGTTGTCATGTGCCTTTGAGGACTGGGAGTAAATATTCATCTGTCTTTTGTAGAATAAAACCATAAAATATATACATTTAGATGGCGCCCTCAATGTTTAGTGAAGATGAAGAACATAACTTGCAATTATCTTTAATTTTTTTAAAATCAATTGTGAAGAAATTAATGTCAATGTTTTGTTGTTTGTGTGCAATATATTGCTTTTACCATGTGGCATGATTTTTCTTCTTCTCAGGGATTAAATGTGTTTTCTGTAATCATGTAATGTCATATAAAATGATATATTGGACAACCTAATCCCTTAAGCCTATCTATGCCTTCTCTGTTTTTAATGCTTTCCCTGAACAGAGTGTGGGAATTACTGTTTGAACAGTAAGTTTTCTTCTATGAATTCAAAAAGCAGATATTAGCAACCTGCACATTAGAATAATTGTAACCTAACATTACCTCTGAAGCTACATATATATATATATATATATATATATATATACATATATATATACCCCTTTCACCCTCTTACATTTCTCCTCAGAATCATGTTTAGTCTTCTATCGTCACCTGAGTCAGTAGATACATGCTGATGCTGCCATCTTGTGACGCTGTGAAGTAAATACAATGTTTTCTCTACCCAGCTGTGACTGAAGCCATTGAGATCCCGCAGTTCATCGGCCGAAGTTACCTGACATATGACAACAGAGACATCCTGAAAAGGTTGGTAGTGAAATGGTTTTTTGATATGTTCAGTTATAATTACCCCATGAAAGTTTTTTATGTTGTTTTAATGATGTTTGTTTCTATCACAGCAAAGTCAATTTGTGATTATTTTTCAGAGCATCTGGGTCCAGGACCAACCTTTTCATGCGGTTTAAGAGCACAGCCAAGGATGGCCTGTTGCTATGGCGAGGAGACAGTCCAATGAGACCCAACAGTGACTTCCTGTCTATGGGGCTTCAGGATGGCGTACTAATCTTCAGGTATTGGTTTACATGTTTGCGTAAATCATGAGGGACAGTATGAAAACTTTAACAAACATTTCTGAAAGTTTTTCTACTTATTCTTACTGAAACATTTGGGTTATAAAGAAATATTTCTAGTCAAAGTACAAGTCCTGTTTGCCACATGGTTGCTCTTCCCTGTCTTTTTGACAAAAAAAGGGCTAGGGAGAAAAGGGCAAGTGAAGAAAGTTGAGTGTAAGAAGAGGATGAAGATGATGGAGAGAGACGCTGATCCCCCCAAAGGGCAGGGAGAGCTAAGCACCCAGTAGAGGCAGAGCTAAAAAAAGACCTGAGGACTGAGGCAGGACCATGACCTGGAAAGGAACCAGGATTTATCTGAGCAGAACCATACAAATATGAACCCACTTCACCCTTTGTAGCTACCTAAACTCACCTTGTATGTGCTTCCATGTTGTTGCAGTTATAACCTGGGCAGCGGTGCGTCTAACATTGCTGTCAACGGGACCTTTGCCGATGGAAAGTGGCACAGAGTCAAAGCTGTGAGGTAAGCTCTTTATTTAAAAAGATCCTGTCAAATAGACCAGTCTTTCCCAAAGACTGGGTCAGGACCCACAGGTGGGTCGCAGGACATTTTAATAAGGTCGTCAAATTTCAAAATTTCTTCCATAGTCTTTTATTTAAAATGTGTATCTGCAAGTACACCTTTGAGCCTGAATGTTCATATTGTTCTGATGATTGTAGCCGACTTATAACATTGTTAACGTTTGTTTTACTAACGAAAAAATACGAGAGCCTGTTAACTCCACCTAGATGTATCTATTTGATTTATCAAACGTATATCTCTTTGACATGGCTGGTTTACCTATTCAAGGTAATATAAGGTGACACGGAAATGGTGGTAAACATGGTCAGGAATGTTATTTTATGTACAAATTCATTTTGTAGACTGTTATGAATTGGATCGCGATGGTTTGTCATTTTTAAAAAGTGGGTCCCCAGAAAAAAAAGTTTGGCAAACACCGAAATAGACACTGCGGTAATCGCAACATCTGTGGCTATGTTTTGCTTTCACTTGACAACTCAGACATTAAAGCTGCACCAATTGGTTTATTTGTCCACTTGGGGGCAGCAGAACAAGCTGACATATTATATCACCTTATATGCGAACAACTTAGCAAACAGTTACACATCCAGCAGACACGGGGCAACATTTAGAGCTGTGAAAGCATTGTATCAAAACAGTGAACAATGAGCTAAAAGATGCTAAAATGCGCCGTAGAGGTGAGGCAAACTGCAGAAACGCTATGTACGTACGCAGAAATGACTACCTGTATTTTCTTACCTACCAGCAACACCTTAAATATATATCACATAGCCATTCAATTCATTGTTGATATACATATTTATTACACAGTTTTGTTGAATACTCGATTCTGATTCGTCTATCACCGAGTCTGTTTTTTTTTTATAGCTGACTGTTGTTATGTATAACAGAGCGTTGCTATGGAAGCAGTTCTGGTCTTGGAGTCTGGGGGAGGTAGCCGTGTAATAAGCAGGATAAGGTAGAGCTAGCGGGTCATTGTTGTGGACTAAACCCCTCCAGGGCTTTGCGTCGGGGTCCACCTCTCCGCCTGCATCATCCTGTTGGGGTTTATTCTATAACAATGACCTGCTCGCTGCACATTGTCCCTCACATGGATTAATGCAGCTTTAAGGAGAGGTGATAACCTGCTGTCCTGAAATCCAGTTAACTCTCCATGTGGAAAATGTTAAAACCGAAGGATGGCCTTTAAAGGACTTCAAATTTAGTTTCTTTTATCATGTAGGGGATGCAAAAAAAGGTGAAATCAAAGTAAAAGCAAATGTGCCAAGCCATTTGTACTGTGTCTTAAGTTTACTAATAAGTCTTCTTATTATCTCTTCAGGGATGGCCAGTCAGGGAAGCTGACAGTGGACGACTACGGAGCAAAAACAGGCAGGTCACCTGGAAAGATGAGACAACTCAATATCAACGGACCCTTATATGTTGGTAGGTGGTGCTTACCACTCATAACTCCATAAAGTGCTGTATATCTACTGTAGATCAAACAATAATTTTAATGTCTGCATTTTTATTTTTCCTCTCTAAGGTGGCATGAAAGAGATAGCTCTTCACACAAACAGACAGTACATGGGAGGCTTGGTGGGCTGCGTGTCCCACTTCACTCTCTCCACTGATTATCACTTAGCACTGGTGGAGGACGCTGCTGACGGCAAGAACATCAACACCTGCTCCAACTAGAAAATGGCTTCAATACGTGAAGGCCCATTGTCAGCAACATTTTCAACTGGAGCGAGCACCTCGACCAGCTTGATTTGTCATCTTGAAACTGACTAAAATAATTACATTTGGTCTACCAATCCAGGGCTGACATGGTATGAACTCAAAGTGGGAAAAGACTAACAGCAATGTTACTTTGAGTCACAAGAACATTAAAGTGACTCCTGTGTACAAAGTTTTCAAACCAACTCTAACCTGCCAAATTGTACATTTTATTTTAACATTAACAACTTGTTGATGAATTGCTCTGAAAAACAGTTTTGACACATGGCGACAGCAAAAAGCCACCAGAGGATATTACAAAGTGTGAGTACTCTGTGTAAGGAGAGAAAAAGCTTAGTGTTATGGTTAATGAGGGTCTTTGAAGGACATTTTTTTTCATGGGATGAGTCCAATTGTATCTTTATTTTTTCTACTGTAAATCCTTATTTGATTGCTGGAAGAACCAAGTGATCCGAGGGATCGAGAGTCATCACAAGTTTTTCATGAACCTGACCTAGAGCAGCTAGCAGAAATAAACTTCTTTGTAGAGGATTTTGGTTTTGGCCCTATAGAGGATTTCCGTTGTTGTGGCATTCGTATTCTTGTTAGTGACGTATTATCAGTCTGTAGACTACTGTTTTTTAAAGTCTGATTGATGTCAGTTTTTTCAAAGGTTGCTAGTTTTGAAGAGGGAAGATGTCAGCTGCACACAATATTTGTTTCTGTCTACACTCTTCTTTTAGTTTACATGCTCCTTTATTTTGAACTCTAAGATACTAGTCACATGAAAGTCTGATGTTGACACGGTGAAGCAGCCAAAATCCTGGAGGAATTGTGCGTGACAGTCTGTTTCTATCATCTGACACAGACAAACCACAGCCCTGTGGACTTCAGCCTTCAACTTGAGCTCCAAGTTTGTTTTCACACCAGAGGAAATAGATCATTTATCTTATTTAAGCATTTGCGGTGCAAGATTGTCAATTTAGTTTCCATGCCTGAGCTTTACTTCTTAACAGGGACATTCTGCGAATGTTTATCTGCATTTCTATCAATTAATTAATCTATTCTGCATTTTTTAAATTATTCGTACTCAATGTAATTGTTGTTGCCCCCCCAAAAAGTGACACTGATGTGAAAATAAGATGAGAGCTACGCCCATGGTTTCAAAGTTTGAGCTCAGAACAAATCCAGTAATAAATTGTCAGTTATTACATGAGTTTACATCTTGAATTTATTTTGAGGAGAGTGAAAGAAAGTCGGTGTTCGTCATGGCATTTTCAACAAGTGTGTCAAGTCTGACAGGCATTTCAATTGAGGTGCATCCAATGAAATACACCATGTGACTGAACATGAATGACATGATCCACCGCTGGGTGATCTGATGGGTTGACCGTCCACTGTACAAAATCTAGCACATATGTTGAAACATGTTTGTTAAATAGCTGTTAACCATGGTCGTGTCTAGAAGGTAACACGGAAATTGCTGCCAGAAAATGGTGGATTGCACCCTCCGGGTTTGGAGTGAGTCACTGCCCAAATCATGAGTACTCTGTGAAAGGAGAGCAAAAGCTTAGCGTTAGGGGTAATGAGGGTCTTTGAAGGACACTTTTTTTTCATGGGATGAGTCCAATCGTATCTTTATTTTTTCTACTGTAAATCCTTATTTGATTGCTGGAAGAACCAAGTGATCCGAGGGATCAAGAGTCACCCAAGCGAGGGAGTTTAAGTAATCTCGGGGTTCACGAGTGAGGGTAAAATGGAGCGGGAGATGGACAGGCGGTTCGGTGCAGCGGGTGAAGAGGAAGCTGAGCTGGAAGGCAAAGTTCTCAATTTACCGATCCATCTATGTTCCAGCCCTCACTTATGTCATGAGCTTTAAGTAATGACCAAAAGAATGAGATCCCGGATACAAGCGGCCGAAATGAGTTTCCTTCGTAGGGAGGCTGAGCTCAGACTTAGAGATAGGGTGAGGAGCTCAGACATCCGGAGGAAGCTCGGAGTAGAGCCGCTGCTCCTTCGCATTGAAAACGGACAGCTGAGATGGTTCGGGCATCTGATCAGGATGCTTCCTGGACGCCTCCCTTTGGAGGTTTCCCAGGCACGTCCAACTGGTAAGAGGCCCTGGGTAGACCCAGAACACGCTGGAGAGATTATATATCTTGTCTGGCCAGCGAACGCCTCAGGGTCCGAGAGGAAGAGCTGGAAAACGTTGCTGGGTAGAGGGACATCTGCTGGCCCCGCGACCTGGCCCCGGATAAATAAAACGTGGATGAACGTAAATTGCGAAACTCTCGCTAGATTAAGGTTAAGCCCTGACCTCGAATGGTTAAGGTTAGGATAAGTCAGAGGGCAGCGAGTGTTTTTGCAATTTGTGGTTTACCTTCTAGACATGACCATTAACCACAGACCGTAGGAAAATGTTGGTGTAGCATCTGTGATGTCAGCATGTGTTTCTGAAGATCCATTTAAAGGTTTATGCCTGCTGAAAACTTTACCTGAAACGGGCAAGCAGGAACCGCCACGGCTGAGTGTGCTCATCCCAAAACATGCTACAACTCGAGCCTTAATATCCCCCATAATAATCCCCTGAAAATGAAAATGAGTAATTGACAGTCCTAAGGAAGTGTATATAGGTGTCTCCATTTGTTACATGATATAGGCGAGTTTGCAAGTCTACCTTTCCATTCCCTTCTTGCAGTCACGATGAAACAGTAATACATTAAGTGAGTGGAATAACACTTGATTTGATAAAACTCGGCCACCATTTTCTTTTTATTAAATTAGCAAGAAATGTTCACTATATTTGTAATTGCACTGTGACAGCTGCCTGTGAAAAACTAGACAACTCTGCAATAAATGATAACCAAACAGCCTGCTCATGAAATAACACTTTGTCATGAATAGTAGTGTTCTCTACATTTTATTTGAGTAATGAGCTCAGCTCAAAAAACAGAAAACAGCACAGTCTCATAAACCACTGTTTGTGGCCATTGTGCTTGTTATCTGATCACAATCCCCCTGATCAGTTCACATTTATAAGGTAAAGTCACGCATTTCAAATGGCATTGGTCATGGAATTGATAAAACAGTCACGGACAAAATTTCTTTTCCTAATCTTAATCAATTTTAGTTGCCTACACTGAACCATAGCAGTGGCAGATCAGAAAACACTCACGGTGTTGGCTTGAGAAACAACAACAACTTGTGAAAAACCCACACAGCCACTCTGGATCGAAGAAAATGTTCTTTTTTTTTGTGCCATTTTGTACAGAACATTTTGAAACCACGGTACACAAACCCACAGGAACACAATGTTCAGCAGGGGAATGGTCTGCACATAGAAAAAAAGACACATTGAAATCCTGTATATAGATATATATATATTTTTACTTTATTTATATTTTCAACCACCGTCATTATTTCCCTTTCTGGAGCTCCTTTCAATCCCGAGCGGGGTGACAAGATTTGACATTACATTTCAGAACATCGTGGTTGTTTTGTGACATCCAGGTGGCTACAACATTTTCCTATTGTGCTTCGAAAATAGGGTGGTTTGATGCACTTTTGTCAGCTGCAATACAACCATCTATACAACCAGATATGAAGCATTCAGTTGAGTCCATCTTGTTGTAATGTCTATCTCCTGTTCAGTTATGGTTTTGACATAAAGAAAGACATTGCACTGCTTAAATTCAGCGCACAGCTCCATCACATTACCGTAACCATGTCACTGATCAAGATTATCCTTTGCACATTAGATCAGATGGCACATTTAATTGAGGACCGAGCGTCGCCCAGTGGAATTTTATATTGGATTTTATTTGATTGTGCTGCCGATGTTGTTCTGTCCTGTCTCCTAAACACACAGAGAGTCGTGCACACATACACACAAACTGATGTCACTCCAGGACATGTTTCTACGCCTGAATCTACATCGAACTCCAGAGCGTTCACACTCAAATGAACTGAGAGCAGTGGTGACTGATGAATCCAGCTGTTTCATTTAGATGAAACCATTTAGTTATATTGAGGTCATCCTCATCTTATCACAGTTTCAGGTTAACCTGCCACATTCAATTCACTATAATAATGATCCAGTATGTTAACTAATGGGACATAATTTGCTTTTATCTAATCATTCTGTGCGTTCCCTTTGTGTTAATGCTGTTATCAGAACAGTTACCTAACCTGTATCCTAACCCTAATCCATTTTCTCACCCAGAACATTAATGTTGACTTTAATACCATTACAAATCATATTACATACACCAGGAACACCATAACCTCATCCTGCTCTACTTACAGCTAATAGCATATTTAAAGGGTTGACTCACCCAAATCACAGAAAAACATACTTTTCACTTATATCTTTTTTATGCCCAGTTTATGTTTTATGTCCAGATTTTCAGCTATCAATGCCAACCCTTTAAAGCAGCAGTAGGCAAGATTGGAGCAAGTATGATTTAAAAAGTTATTTTTATAAAACTGTCGCTATATCCTGACAGTAGTGCATGAGTAATCTGAAAAAAAAATCATGTGCCTCTGTGTCCTCCGATGCTCCTAATGGCATCTGCAAGATTTCACAGATCGCAGGAAAACAACCAATCAGAGCTGATCTGGAGTCAGCCGTCCAGCTGCCGTCTATGGGAGCCGGCTGTCAATCCCTCACGAACTTCGACCAAATGTTCAAACTAGGCAGCACTGATCAAATATGAATCAATATTCTGTTACTATAATGTCTATTTCTCTTCTCAAATGTTTTCAGAAACATCTTGTAGTGTACTGTTTAGCTGTAAAATGAGAAAGTTTGTGACCCGGCAGACCATGTTGAGATCTGTCGAAGAAATACCAAGCACCGCCCACCAGCGGGAGCACAGCCAATAGGAACAATCTGTCTGAAATGACCTGTGATTTAGATTTTTTAAGCCTGAAAACAGAGCCGTGAGGATGTGCAGAAGTCTAGTTATCTCTCAGAACACTTGAATTACAAGTGCCGCTGCCGCCGCTGCCGCACGACGCACAATTTAGCGCTGGTATGAAACGTACCAGGCTTTCATTTAACTACAATATAAGCCCATTTGCGGCAAAAGTAAACGCTACGAGAAAGTGCGCCGGGAGTGGAGTGACGTAGTTTAAAGAGCGAAAAGACCCACCGGGCGGACATGAGGGGATGTGGATGGGTCCAACAAACACAAGGCTTTCATCCAGGAGACCGCTGTTTGTGTCCCGTGCGTCACGTTACAGCCAGCTGCTGGTTCGTGTCCCATGTTCACTACGTTCAGTTTAATTTTCAATTTACAAACGTAATCATTTTAAGCCCAACCATGTAGTTGTTTCCTAAACCTAACTATTGTGGTTTTGTTGCCTAAAACCCAAAGTGACGCCAAGGGACGGGACAAAGCAGCGGTATGTGATGAGTTGGGATGAGGACGTGTTGCATGCACACATGGTAACTCTTTGCTGTGGAAGATATGACCAATGGAAAGATGTTTTGCATTCATTAGACACATTAAACATAAAAGTCATAACTTTCCTTTGTTTCATTCATTTCATTCATGTTTAGTGTTTCCTATTTTATTGTGTTACTCACCTCCTCTCGTTTCAGATCACTTCACTTCCTGCCTTTATGTGTTTTCCCGCCAGTTTTGATTGTCTGCCCCGCCTTGATTAGTTTCACCTGTTCCTCGTCCGCCCTGCTCTCACCAGACCTCCTGCTCACCTGTTC